>JAJPUD010013626.1:0-12042 GCA_023553655.1 Myrmecobius fasciatus
TCATATGTAAAATGAGCTGGTGGAAACCACTCTGGTATCTTTGTAAAGAAAATGCTAAATGGGTCTGGAGGGCAATTTGGAACTATGCCCAATATGATGGAACTATAAAACTGTGTGTACCCTTTGATCCAGCAGTGCCATTACTGGGTCTGTACCCCAAGGAAATCATAAAAGAAGAAAAAAGGACCCACGTGCAAAAATGTGTGCAGCAGCTCTTCTTGTGGTAGCAAAGAATTGGAAATTGAGTGGATGCCCATCAATTGGGGAATGGCTGAATAAGTTATGGTATATGAACGTAATGGAATATTATTGTTCTACAAAAAATGATGGACAAGCTTATTTTAGAAAGACCTAGAAATATTTACAGAAACTAATGCTGAAAAAAACCAAGCAGAACTAGGAATGTATTGCACATGGTAACAGCAAGATTGTGTCATGATCAACTATGATGGATTTGGTTCATCTCAGAGGTTCAGTGATCCCAAGACAGTCCCAATAAATTCTGGATAGAAAATCCAGAAAGGGAACTATGGAGATTGAATATAAATCAACACCTGCTACATTCATTTTTTTTCTTTTTCTTCTGTTTTTTCCCTCTCATGGTTTTTTCCCTTTTGTTCTGATTTTTCTATTCCAACATGATTCATAAAGAAATGTTTTTTTTTTAAAAATGCATGTACATATATAACCAGAAGAAATAGAATAAAAATAAAAATAAAATAAAATAAAAAGATTGCTAAAAAAGAAAGAAAATGCTAAATGGGGTCACAGAAAGTCTGAAATGACTAAACAACACTTTTTTTCTAGAATAGCAGCGTGATATAATGGAAAGAACACTTGGTCTGGGGTTAGGGTGCCTGGATTAAAGTTTGACTCTGTGTGATTTTGGACAAGTCACTTAATTTCCCTGGACCTCAATTACTCCAACTGAAAAATGGTTAACAAACTGAATTTTTTCAGATGTTCTTCCCTTTTTTATATACCATCCTTACAGAACTGGTGAAGTCTATGTTCTAGCTCAATTACAAGACCACAAAGGAAACAATTATATAACAAATATATAATTATTAAGTATTTGAAAATCCAAGTTGTGAAAATGTATGTTAAAAAATCCCCAAATTTGTGGATCCCGGGTTAAGAAATTATGCATTAGATCCTCTTTATGACTTCTTTCAGCTTGTGATCCTGATTTGTTAGGCCCACCAAAAACAAATAAACCAGCCCCAAAGCACCTCACCTCCATATCAACGAAGAGAATATGACTCTCATAGCATTTATCATTTCCTTTGTATTATAGTTATGTGCATCTAAGACTCTACTTTTTCTATTAGACTAGAGGGTTCTTGAAGTCAGGAACCAGGTCTCATGAAAGTCTTTATACTAAGTGCCTTTATGCTATCATGCCTTATACATACTGGGCATTGGATTTAACATTTGTCTAATTGAATATGACGGGGATCAAAAGGTTAAGGTAGAATTTGGAGAAAATTCCTGTCAGTTCTAAATATGTGACTCCTAAAATTAAATAAAAAAAAACAACCAAATTAAATAGGTTGGTTCCAACATTCAGCACTGACCCTTATCAGAAAAAGGGTCAGTGATCATGGGTGCCTCCTTCACTTCTTTGAGCAACTAAAATGATGGTCTTGGACTCAGTGAGCTCTAGGTTCTGGATCAGTTCTAAATATATGATTTTTTTCTACTTGCACATAAGCTTTCCTCATTACTCCTTATCCCAACAATATGTGCAAATCATTGAGGAACTATGGAAATTTTTTCTTCTCTAAAAATAAAGGGAATAAGACTAGATCTAAGGTCCCTTTCAACTCTGGATCTAGTTTCCTATGAACAATTCAGCAAATATTGATGAAGCAAGAAGTTCTGGAATACAAAAGTGAAAATAAAATAGCATAATCCCTGCTCTCAAGGAATTTACAGTCTAGTACAGATGAGGAAGGGGTGAATTCTTCTGTACACAAAGAGCTCACAACTCTTAGAAAGATGAAGAGAGCATGGGGAATTAGAGAAAGCCTCATAGAGGAGGGGGATCCTGAGCTGGGATCTCAGAAGATGAAAGCGCAGATTAAGAGATAGAGATAAAGTCAAGGGTGGAGTGATGGTGGGAGTAGGATCTTTTTATGTATGGATTTATCAGGCAAAAGGGATTCCTGTTTGGCTGGAGAGTATGGAAAGAGGAGAAAAATTTTTGGAAAAGAGTCTGGAACCATATTGTTCCAAGTAGGATCTTGAATAAATGAATAAATGTAAAACATTTCAGAAGCACCTGTGAAGCACTGTGCTCAGCATTGGGCATACAAATACTGAAAGCAAAATAATCCCTTCTTTTAAAGACATCCCGTTCTATTAGAAGATGCAAGATATTTAACTTGAATATCAAACTAAATGGTAAATGTTTCCTCTTCTCCCCAGTACACAGTAGGGAGCATCTGATGGCTGTTAAGAAAGAGAATGACATAATCATTACTCTCTATGAATGGTGACCATCTTCTAGGCTTATTCGCAATGTGTTAAACAACTTGTTGCTGCTTGATTTCTCATATCTGATTTGTTTTTCCTAGCCAAAAATCAGGTTTCCAGGGATTCTCTTGGGCTAATAGATTATGGGATCTCCAGGTTCCCTTCTATAAGTCAAAAACTATAATTCAGATAAAGACCAGTTTGAATTAATAAGCACAGAATATTTTTAGAGAAATGGAACTCACTTTTTTTTTCAGATGCAAAATCAATGCCCATCAACAGAAGAATGGCTAAATTACTTGGGGGTACATGAATGAAATGGAATATCTCTGTACAATGGGAGATGAAGATGAAAAATTCAGAGAAACATGGGAAGATTTATATGCATTTATGCAAAATGAAGTAAGTAGGGCCAGGAAAACAATAGGCACAATTCACTAATTTACATGGAAAGAAGAAACATAACAACAATCTTGAAATTAAATGTTGAGTAAAAATAATGACTAAAGCACCAGCCCTGAAGTCAGGAGGACCTGAAATCTGGTTTCAGACACTTAACATTCCCTAGCTGTGTGACCCTAGGCAAGTCACTTAACCTCAATTGCCTCAGCAAAAAAAAGCAAAAAAAAAAAATGACTAAGCTGGGCCATGAAAAAGAAATGAAAAAAAAATCTTTTCCAATTATTTGAAGAGATATGGGACTACAAGCATGGAACATTGCATATGTATTGGTTAATTTTAAGAAATTACTCTTTTTCTTCTCTCTTTTTAAAATATTTGCTAAAAAGTATGACTCCCTGGGGGAGGAAGGTGGCATATTTGAAAATAATGGTGATACAAAATTAAAATGCACCAATAACTTATTTTTAAATTTAATATAGTTCATTTATTAACTAAACTACATTTATTAAGTGCCTATTATATTCAGAGCACCGTTTGAGGCACTGGGAGAGATTTACTTTTTTGCCCTGGATCTATAATGTTATTGTTATAAAGAACTCTCAGTGAGGAAACTCCCTTAGCTCTGCAACTTGTAGGCAACTACCTACGGCCTTTAGAGGTTAAATGACTTGCCCATAGTCAGTATATTTCAGAGGCAGGACTTAAGAGATTGATATGGATGCACAGGGAACTCTCTAACAAACTTAAGTTGCAAATTTCCAGAAATTGGAGAATAAAAGGATAAAAAGGTATGTTTTTTAATAAAAGCTATATATAAAAGAGTATCAGAGGAGAGATAGGACCTTGAATTGGCATGGATGGAATGATGACAATAGACAGCAGAGAGAAACTAGAGATGCTTGATTTTTATTTTTGCACCTATATTCTCTGTCAAGAGAATGCTTTGCTCTGGAAGGATAGAAAAAATGACTAAAGGGTTGGTAGCCAAGATAAATAAGGAAAGAGTTGGAGATCAACTAAGTGCTCCTGATGGATTCAAGTAGTCTGGCTCTGATGAAGTTCATTCTTGTGTTTTGGAAGCATTTACAGACATAACTGCTGAGTCACTGTCAGTGAGAAGTAAAAGATTCTGGAAAGAGGGAGAGGTAACATGAGACATTATTTGTAAAGTACTCATAGCATATAGTAGGTATTTAATAAATGAAGGTTAAAATTGGAGAAAAAGAAATATTATACTAATTTTCAAAAAAGAAAGGAAACAATCTTCAAACTATAATTCAGGGGACTTGCCTTTGAAACCTGGGGAAATTCTAGCAAAGTTTATTAAAGAGATGGTTGGTGAATACATAGAAAGGAAAGCAGTAATTATTGGCTCCATCAAGAATGCTAGATCATACCAGACTAACCTCATTTCCTTTTTTAACAGGCTTACTGAACTAGTTGATAACGAGAGTTCTGTGGCTATAGGTCATCTAGATTTTAGCAAAGTTTTTCATGAAGTATCTTATGCCATTTTTTTTTTTTGGTGAATAAGATGGAGAGTCATGGAATATAGAATGGGCTTCTTTGAAGGATGATGACTTTGAAGATCTTCAAGAAGAGGCTGAAGGACCTCTTATTGGATATGTTAGAGTTTTTTCCCACTCAGGTTAGACTCACTGGCTACTGAGATCCCTTGCAGCTCTCATGTTTTATAATTTTGTCATTTGATTCCCAGATCTGGATTTTGAGGCAGGCTCTCTATTCTTCATGAAGTGATATTTGCAAACACACTGGCACATGTCAGGTACCTAATGCTTCTTTCCTTGCCTTCCCTTTTCATTTCTTATTAAATAAGAAACAGAATTAGAGAATTTCAGAAATGGAAGAGACCGCAGAGACCACCTAGTTTAATTCATGTCTGAGAAAGAGCACTCACCAAATGTTCACCCAATTTCTATTTGAAGATTATAGGATCAGAGATTTAGAACTGGAAGAGATCATGAATTCATAAGTACACGTGTATACACATATACATGAATATATAGCTATGGACATGTATGTATACATGCATATACATACAACATACATACATTATAGTCTCTCCCATTAGGATCTAAACTCTTAAGGGCAGGGAGTGTTTTTGCTTTTATTCTGCATTCTCAGTACTTACCGGAGTCTGTCACATAATGCTTAAAAATGTTTGTTGATTAACTAATTGGAAGGGATATTGTGTGTCATCTAGTCCAACCCTCTCATTTTACAAAACAGGAAACTGAGGCACAGTGATATGAAGGGCTTTGCTTAAATTCACCCATTAACAAAATAGCAGAGTTGGGGTTGAACCCATATTTCCTGACTGTAAAACTCAGGGATCTTGTCTAGTGCAGCTGTATTTCCTGATGTCTACCATCATGAAACAGAAGGCTGTAGTTCAGGAGAGCTATCCCTCCATGCTCCAGGGCACTTGGCTATTCTGGGGAGGTCTGTAGAGAAGACAGCAGCCTTGGGTGGGTGAGCATGGCAGGAGGCAGTTGTGTCGGGTGGGGCCCCGTGGGTGGGCATCAGGGAGCCATCGTTTTGCATGAAGCAAAGGGTTGGGCACCCTTCCAGCTAGAGAGATAGCAAGCCTAATAAAAGAGGCCATCTGTTGAAGTTCCAGATGTGTATGGGGTGATCATTAAAGAGGCGAGTAATTGGCGACCAGAGGAAGAATGGTCTCCACCCATCAGCCTTCAGTTTCATGGGGTTGCACACTTGAAACCAGACATTAACGGGGCCTCTGGCAGGGCTGTTGTACTTCGGGCTTTGATGTTTTAATTAGGCAGCAGTGATATTAGGTGACTCAGGAGTGGGACAAACGGAAAGATTAATATAGCAGTCAGAAGCCTACATGGGCGCCATGCAAATGATTTGACAAGGGGGGCCTGGCAAAGATGCCTCTATAAGAGGGAAGATTAGGGACACTTATGAAAAGTATTATGTGAATGTTAGGCTAGAGTGGGCCAGGTGCCCTGCTTGACTGAGTCTTTCTGGATTTGTATCCAAAGTAGAAACAATAAAAGCCTTTCAGATGGCCAATGACATTGTTTCTAGAACTCAATGAGTAGCTATCAATGGCTGAGTGGATGCGATCTCTCCCAGTGATGTGTCAGAAAAAAGCAGGAATGAAACCCTGGGGGATTTTAAAACCCTGGGGTACTTCAATTGTGGCAGTTCTTCTGAACAATTCCAACAAACATTTATTACAGGCCTACTACGTGCTAAGTACTGTGACAGGCTCAAGAGAGATAAAAATGCAAAGGTCTTGGAACTGACAGATTGGCAAAGTCCCTGTGAGACACAAGACGGTATTATAATTTTGAGAGGACTGAAAGGAGATGTTTATAAGATGTTTTGCAAACCTTAAAGTGCATATAAATGTGATCTATCTATTCATAATTAACATATCCATTTTCCTCTCTCCTCATTCATCCATCCTTCTCATCAGCTATCTCTTTCTTTCTATTTATTCTTTCATCTATCAGTTCTTTCATCCATCCATCCACCTACCCATCTATATGAATATCGAGGCTTGCCCAGGGTCACACTGCTAGGAAGTATTAAATGTCTGAGGCCAGATTTGAACTCAGGTCCTCCTGACTTCAGGACTGGTCCTCTATCCACTGTGCCACCTAGCTGCCACTGAATATCTACTCTTTCATCTATCTATCCACCCATGCATCTATCCGTCTATCCATCTACATGTCTATATCTATCCCTTCATCTATCTATCCCTTCATTTATTTATTCATTCATCTACCCATCTGTCTCTTCAACATTCTTTCTTCCTATCTATTTATTCCTTCATCTATACATCAATCCATCCACCCATCCATCTATCCATCTATATGTGTCTGTCTATCTATCTATCTAGTTTCTCAATATAATATCTGCTTTTCACTCTGTATTTTTGCTGTTTCTATTCCCCATTTCTGGAATATACTTTCCTTGCTTCTGCCTCTTTAGAATACTTCCTTCACAGACTATCTGCTTTCTGTGTGAGATCTTTCCTAATTTTCCTGCCCCAAGCCCTGGAAGCTAGTTGTCCTCCCTTTCAGAAATCACCTTGAATTTATTTTGTGTGTTAGATGAGCAGGATATGAGAGAAAACAGAGTGTGGAAGAAGTGAGATAAATTCAAGTCCTATTCCTAATATATACTGGCTGTGTGGCTATGGGCAAGTCATTTAACTTACTGTTCTAGACAACTCTTGGAGACTATAAATGAGAGACAATGATTAATTACATTGGTAGAGGAAATTATCACATAGGTGAGTGTCTTATACCAAAGGAATTACATCACATGCCCAAACCCTATAGCTATATTTTGTTTATATACTTATATTGTATTTTTTGTTTTCTCCAGTAGAAACTTAGTTCTATTGGTCAAAGACAGTTTTGTTTGTGCTTTCATATCCCTAATGCTTAGGACAGTGCTTGACATGAAGTAGGCTCTTGGAAAGACTTGTTGATAGGCAGGCAGGAAGACAGGGAGATGGGAAGATAGATAGATCGATCAATAGAACAGACAGGTGATAGGTTGAACAGACAGATGATAGATTAGATAAATAAATAAATATAGATGGATGAATGGGCAGACAGCTTGCTTGTCTTTGAACACGTTGGTAATTTTCATTTTTATTAATTATTAACCATAATAAATTAATTTTATTAATTTATTAATTAATCAAAAATTATCATTTTTGATACCAAATTAATAAGGTTCACAGACTCAGGGAAACTCAGAAGTCATTGAGTCCAAACCATATCTGAGCAGGAGTCCCTTCTGCAAAATCTCCTAAAAATGACCATCTAGCATCAGATTTAAAGAAAATATTGAGAAGGAACCCATTATCTCCAGAGGCTGTCCATTTTGCTCTGGGACAGCTCTAATAATTAGGATGTTCTTCTCTACACCAAGCCTATATTTGCTTTTCTCTAACTTCTAACTGTTGTTCTCAGTTCTGTCCTTTGAGGATAAAAGGACTAAATTTCATTTTTCCATTTGACAGTTCATCAAGTAACTAGTTTGGAGACATCTTTTACAGAGTGTAAGAGCTTAAAGGACCAGTTCTCCAGAGATCATCTATTCCACCACTTAACAACCATTTCTTCCCATCCAACCTCAGGCTGAAGACTTCCAGTGATGGGGAAATATATTCCCTTTCAAGGCAGGTCACACAACTTTGGATAGGTCTCCTCATTAAGTTTATCTTGACGAAGCCCATACATTCTACTCTAGGATTTCCATCCATTGGTCCCATTTATGTCACTGGGAGCAAAGTGGAACAAATCTTATCCCTCCTACCGATGATAGTCCTTTCAACTACTGGAAGATGTTGAATATTCTCTCTCTTTACCCTTGAGCCATCTTTTCTGTAGTCTAAACATCTCTAATTCTTTCTAATGTGATTTACTCTTTTCCAAAAATCCCTAAGAACCTGAAATAGGATATTCTTCTTCTCCTTCAGCCATATAGTGGAATACAACCCTATTTTGATGGAGCTGTGCCCTCATACATTCTGGAATATTTGCCGATGCCCCTGTCTGCTCATTCTGTATCTCCCTTCCCTGCTAAATCTGCCCCAGAAGTGATACCACATATAAACAGAAGATCATTCAGGGGTTGCTTAGGAGTCTTGGTAACCAGCAGCTAATTTGGAAACGAGGAAACAAAGAGGAATACAGAGATGGCTCGGTCCCAACTTGCTGACCCAGTTATTCTGACAGTATAGATGCCTTAGGGTGTGGCTACCAGGTCAAAGGATTTTAAGCTGGCTGGGACCTAGTCTTATTTTCTCATTTTCTATATGAGGAAACAGAAGTCCAAATATGAGAAGTAACATGCTTAGGGTGACCCAGTTAGTAAACAGCCAAACTGGACTGGTTATGAACCTTAGTTCTCTGACTCTAGAGCTCATGATTGTTTCAAAGCACTATTTTGACTGATTAGAAACACAGAGGCTGAGCTGGGAAGAACCATTTGGAGGGCCCTAAATCCAAGTTCCATTGTAGCTGGCTGGCTCCGTCCTACATTGAATTAAAATGCTATTCAAATAAATAGTGAGGAAAATACATGGAAGTGGCAGGAGGGCTGAACCCAAACACTGGTAGGTATAAACACAACTTCCTGGCTACACCCTGGCTCTGATCTATTAGCACAATGTGGCTTATGAATTAAGTTTTCTGTGGGGCACTGAAGGTTACTGTCAAGGGAAATGAAAAACATTACCACAGGTTTAGGGTATTTTTAGACCAATGATATCAGAAAAGAAAGATGATCTGGGGTTCATTCCTGGAAAACCATTATCATGACTTTCATCAATGGTTAATACTGGGTGTCCACTTGAACCCTGAAAGCTTCCCAAAGAGCAGTGTGAAGTCTAATAGACTAGATGACCTCTAAGGTCCCTTTCTGGCTTAAAATTTATGATCCTATGAATCATTTGCCTTTTTTGGTGTCTCATCTATAAATGAGGAGATTAGACTAAATGGCTTCTGAGGCACCTTTCAGTTTGAGGGGGATAATGGGAATTCTGTTACTTAATATGGGTTGGACTACATGGCTACTGAGATAGCTTCCAATTCTTGAGTTTTGCGAAATCCATGAACTTATACATTCAATTCACCTTTCTGTGTCTCGTTTCTCCTGTAAAATGAAGGAGTTAGAGGAGATGACCTATGTGCCTTCTAGCTCCAAATTGGAGACTCCATAGTTTGTCAAGTTAGAAATCTATACTTGTCATCTATGGTTCAATTGATCCAAGGAAGATAATCAATATCTTTCAATCCTGCCCCTCCCTACCAAGGCTACCATGATATTCCCTGAGACAAGCCCTGACTATAGAAGCCTCAGAATTCCTTTTTCTCTGAGTTATTAATCATGATGATCAGATTTGGCTCTTTCATTTATAGGAGCATTGATTTAGAGCTTGGCAGGACCTTAAAAGCCATCCCTTCATTTTGCACATGGGGAAACTGAGGTCCAGAGAAAAGGAGTGATTTTCCTACAAATGTTACAGATGATACATGGCAGAGCCAGGATTCAAATTTAGGTCACCTGGGTCCCTGTCTAATGGCATTTCCATAGTAATATTTTTGCTTCCACATCCTCGAGGTCACCCAAGGAAAAGAGTATGAGAAAAAAGGAGGGTTCCCCAATGAGTCAACCTGGGATGAGAAGCTATCCAGCCCAGGGGATAAGCAGGATCAAGGGAAAGCCAGAATGACAGAATAGGGGGGTGGATAGAGCAGCTTAGATCTGGGGATTTGGGAAGCTCTCATATAAAAATTAATCTCAGAATACAGGATATTTCTAAAATGCTTAGGGAACTAGTGTCAGAAGCTTAGGAAAGAGAGTCAGGGTTGTTTTGATCAAGGGACAGATTTTAAAGAAATCAATGGAGACCCTGGGATGTTATTTAATTTATCCAGTGAAAGTGGCTGGCTCAGATGAGAGAAAAATACATAGGTCCAGATAGTAGCTATTCTAGCTCAACAAGGATTTCTCCCTATCTATCTGTCTGTTTGCCTGCCTGATTATTTCTCTGTCTCTCTCTTTCTGTCTCTCTGTGTCTCTGTCTCTTTTTATCTCTCTGTATCTATCTCTCTCTGTGTTTTTGCCTCTGTCTCTGTCTCTGTCTCTCTGTCTCTCTGCTCCTGAAGGATAGATTTGCCATCTTATTATGTTCAAGTAGATTGGTATGATGTGTCATCTTATTATTAAGATTTGTCATCTTATTATGTTCAAGAAGTTTGGTATGATGTACTAGAGTGGCCACTGACCTTGGAGGCAGAAAACCTTGATCTGCGTTCCTATGCTGCCTCTTTCTAGCTGGGTGATCTTAGAAAATCCCTGAACCTCTTTGAAACTCAGTTTCCTTCATTTATAAAATGACCATAATAATCACTTTCTTTCGATCTTCAGTTTCCTCATTTGAAAAATAAGATATTAGAATAGTGTATCCTCCAGTTCTAAATTTATAAAATTCTCTGTGACTTAGTTTGTTCAGAGGCAAAAAGAATAGGTTGGTTTTGATATCTGCTGAGATCTCTCCCACCTCTAAATCTATGCTTCAGTAATTATGTGAAATATAAGACACAAAAGTCTATGGGAAACTACAAAATGCTACCTCAAAGTAAGGTAGCATGTTTTCTTAGAGGCAGAAAGCCTGGGTTCAAGGCCAGGCTCTGATACTAGCTGTCAAGAACAGCAGTACTTTACATAAATCTTTGTTTCCTTACTTATAAAAAGGGTATAATTCTATAAAAAGGGTATAATAACTATTATATCACCTAACATGGGTTTTATGTTGCTGTACAGTGATAAATGAGATCTTAATATTGTTATTTTTAAGTTCTAAATGAGAATATGAGATCTCATTATTATCAATATTTTGTTCTCATCATATGTTTCTGTATCTATCTAATCTACTCTGCTTATCTATCCTGTCTATCTATCCATCCATTTATCTATCTATCCAACCATTTATCTATCTATCTATCTATCTATCTATCTATCTATCTATCTATCTATCTATCTATCTTTCTATCTTCCTGCTTGCCTGTCTGTCTGCCTATCTATCTATCCTGTTGATCTATCCATCCATCCATCTATCTATCTATCCGTCTATCTATCTATCTATCTATCTATCTATCTATCTATCTATCTATCTGTCTATCATGGTACTAATCTGAATGGTCCTGGGACAAGTTTCTATCCCAACTATTGTTTATTACTGATGATGATAATGATGTGAAGAAAAGATTCATTTTGAAGTTTTGAATCTTTCCCTTCTGATAGACTGAATTTTCATCCACCTTTAAAAAATATTGAAAAGAGACCTATTTGGATTCTGTTTCCCGTATGTCTGTCCTTTCTCACTGCCAGCAAAGTCATTTCTGGTTAAGTGGTGATTCCTTATTTGAAGATGAACAATAATGTCCTTTTTACCCCATAGAGAAAAAAAAAGAGATAGTATATAAAACTGACACCTACTGCCAACTTTTATCTTGGATTTAGACTCCCTGGAGTGGCTAAGATAATGCTAATACCACCTAGAAATACGGTAATGGCTTTAAATAGATTTTGACATTTTGAAGCTGACACCACTCCATTATTTCCCTGAGGGAAGAGGAAATG
>JAJPUD010013626.1:12052-33559 GCA_023553655.1 Myrmecobius fasciatus
CTCTCTCTCCTTTCCTCCCTCCTCCCCCCCTCTCCCTCTTTCTTTCTTTCTCTCCTCATTTGTTCTCCATAACAACCCTGGAAAGCAAATAATACTATAGTCCTTTGGACCTAAATTTTAAAAAAATCCTATGTGTGACCCTGGGCAAGTCACACTCTCTGTACTTTAGGCAACTATTGATAGTTACAGAAAAGGTGCCAATCTGTTTAGCTTTAGAGTGAGTTTTCTCCCCTCAGAGATCCTTATGCCAATGGAATCACAGATCCATTACCAAACCTCTATAAATATCTAAGTGGAGCTAGGTACACCAAGAACTAAGTACCTAATTAAAGCTAGTTAGAACTAGCCACACATCCAAACCTGGTCATCATGTCTCATCACTCAAGGAACAAAGAATTCTGAGGCTTACATAATCTCACAACAACATCCAAGGTAGATTCTCCAGATATAATTTTTATGGAGGAGGAAACTGAGGCTGGGAGAATTTATAGGATCCCATAGCTAGTAAGAGGCAACTAGATGGTACCATAGTGCATGGACAGCTGCGCCTGGAAGGAGGAGGACTCATCACCCTGAGTTCAAATCCCATCTCAGACATTTTCTAACCACATGACCCTAAGCAAGTCATTTAGCCATGTTTGCCTCAGTTTCCTCATCTATAAAATGAGCTGTAGAAGGAAATGGCAAACTACTGTAATATCTTTACCAAGAAAATCTCTAGTGTTGTCACAAATGAATGGAAGAACTCAGTTGCAACAACCATAGCTAGTAAGGGTCTAGGGCGAGATTTGGATGAATGTCTTCCTAAATGCAAACTTGTGACCTCAGGAAGCATCCAGTCCAACTTCTGACTTGAACTACAGTCCTCTACAGTATCTTTGACAAGAAGTTATCCAGCTTCTGTTAGAATGCCTCCAAGTACAGGCAGTCCATCACTTCCCGAGGCATCCTATCTCACTTTTTGGACAGCTGTTGTTAGAATATTATTTTTCATGACATCCAATTGAAAGCTAACTCTCTTCCACTTCCACCCATTGCAGAACAAGACTTATCCCTGTTTCATATGACAACTTTGAAAACACAGATCATGTTTTCCCCTTAGGTCCTCTTTTCTCTTCAGGCAATCTTCTTATGGTCTGTGAGTTCCTTGAGCTCAGAGGTTGTCTTTGTAGTCTCAGCTCAGCCTAGTGCTTGGCACATAGTAGGTGCTTAATAAATGTTAAGTGATTGATTAAAAGTATTGTTCTGGCCTTCAGGCCTCTCACCACTCAGGTTGCCTAATTTTGAATTGTATTCCAGTTGGTCCATGTCTTTCCTAGACCTGAACAAGTTAGATTAAGGTTCAGAGGTGAGACAAGCCTGGAGACAGTATGACTTAGCAGAAGATAACTTAGAGTCAGAACACTTGATTTCAAATCCCAGGTATGTTATTTGCTACCTTTGTGATTTTGGCCATATTTATTTATCTTGGTCTCAGTTACATTATCTAAAAAATTAAGGGAGCTTTTAAACTAGGTCTTCTCTAAGGACCTTCCAACTAGTGACATAACCTTTTCTCAGGTCCTTTTGACAATGGCTTCTCCCAGATCTGACACTGTCATCTCTTAAATTCTTCTAGCTCCAACATCCTCTGTTCCAAGGCTCCTCCCAGATGTTCCATTGTTATGCCAAGGTCTGTTCCAATTCTGACATCCCCTGTTCTAAGGCTCCTCCCAGATCTGACATTATGGTCTCTTAAACCTTTCTAGCTCTGACATTTCCTGTTCAAAGGCTCCTCCCAGTACTCATATCTTCTGTTCTAAGGGCCCTACTAGGTCTGACTAGAAAGAAAAGCTGAAGAATCATAAAGCATTGAAACTCTGCAGTAAATACACATTTTCTTTTAGAAGTATTTCTGATGGGATAATATCCTCCAGTGACCTAGATCTGAGGTACACCTCAAGTCAGCAGCTGGTTCTTAGTCTCTCAAGTGCTCTATATTTCTTCCATATAGTATAATGCCACATTTATTATCTAGTATGGTTTCTGAAAGCTTACAGCTTATATATATATATGTATGTGTATGTATGTATGTATATATGAGAGAGATAAAGAGTTTTGGGGAAGGGATGAACAGCTGGAGATTAGAGCATGATCAAGAAAGCCTTTCTATAGCAGGTGGAACTTAAGCCAAATCTTGAAAGAGCCAGAGAATTCTAAAATTTTAAAGGAACCCTTCAAAGAACCAGAAGACAATGAGATTGTGAATTGTGCAAAAGTGGAGTGGATTTGGATACAACATACATATTAGAACTTGTTTGTGTGTATGTGTGTTTGTGCAGACATAACTAGTTATAAATCCAATTTGGTTCAATTTGATTCAGTTACAGTTTAGTTTAATTTGACAAATATTTATCAAACTCTTATTTCATGCAATGCACTTAATCCCTACTAGTCAAGACTCTTACCTGTTCCTTTTCTGAATATGGGTTGTTCAAGACAACAGGCATGTTGTTCTTGCCCCACAAATCATTGAAGACACGATCATTCTCCATTCCAAGTGGCAGAAGTTTGTGGGACTTTCCTTCCAAGTCTCTGAAAATGAGAATATAGAAAGACAGGGATTGGGGGGGATGGAAGGGGAGACATTAGTAAGTACTGCTGGTTTATTGAGCTATTTCAATCTGGAGGTACTGAGAAAGGGGTCTCTGTGGTGCTAGTCTATCATAGAATCCTAAAATTTGACAGTGATCCCAGTTTTCACCTAAATTCTAGCCCCACTCACATACAGAAAAGGAATTCTCACTAGAATATTCAACAAGTGAACATCTAACCTCTGCCCGAAGTCTCCAAGGAGGAGAAACCCACCACCTCTCAAGCCATCTCATTCTACTTGGGCACAACACTTATTGTTAGAAAGCTTTTCTTCTACTTCCGTGGTCTTGAATCAATCAAATAGTGAACAAGCAATTATTAGGCACCTGTTTGTGTCAAGGACTGTAATAGGTGCTAAGGACACACAAATAAAATTCTCTCCTCACATGGACCTTAAATTTTATTGAGCATATTTAAGTATGTATTTAATAAAGCAATAAGCATTTGTTAAATACTTGACCGTGAGCCAGGCACAAGGCTACAATAACAAAGAATGAAGCACTCTTCCCTCAAAAATCTTTATTAGGGGATTTAAACACAGTTACATATACTATATATGCACTATGTGTGCATGTGTACATTCGTATCTTTATAAATGGATGCTTAAATATATATATACTCATATATATATGAGAAATAAATGGTAATTGTTTGGGGGAAGGGATGAGCAGCTGGAGATTAGAGTGTGATCAAGAAAGGCTTTCTATAGAAGGTGAAACTTAAGTCAAGTCTTGAAAGAGTTCAAGGAATTCTAAGATTTTAAAGGTACTCTTCACAAAAACAGAAAACAATAAGATTGTGTGTTGTGCAAAATAATTTTGGACGATTTGTCATCAGGGAAGGGGGTTCAAGTCCCAGGTCTCACTAGCTATGCGATTATGGACAAATCATCTCATTGAGTCTCATTTTCTTTGTCCATAAAATGAGAATAATAATGCTTATACTTGCTTCCTTGAAGGATTTGTAAATCTACAACTGGTACTGAAATGTGAGTTATTAACTCTGAGAACAGATTGCACATAAAGGACCATCAATAAAAGAAATTTAATTCTTAGAGGAAAGAAGGATTGGAAAGTAAGTCAATTTGGTGTTATTTTATTTAGCCTCTATCATCTAGTCTAAAAGAACGGAGATCTAGAGAGGTCACACAGGAAAGAAGTGATAGAGCTGGGATTTGAACTCAAGTCCTCTGTTCCATTCAACATTATTTTACAATGCTACATGCCTCCAAGTCTAAATTTTCCTTTTTCCCCTTTTTCAATTAAAGCTTTTTAATTTTCAAAAGATATGCATGAATAATTTTTTAACATTAACCCTTATAAAACCTTGTCTTCCAATTTCCCGTTATTTCCCCCCATTCCCTCCCCTAGATAGCAAGTAATCTAATATATGTTAAACATGGTAAAATATATGTTAAATGCAATATATGAATTAATATTTATACAATTATCTTGTTGCACAAGAAAAATCAAAAGAAAAAGGAAAAAATGATCTTTTAGATCTATTTTCTGACCTTCCTCATTTGACATGTAATGAGGCTTTGGTTTTGTACATATCAAGATCAATTAATATGGAGGTACTCATGTGGGAAACACCAGGGACTTGCTTTTTAGAAAAGGTGTTCTGTATTCCCCTACCATGTAGATGAGGATAGTATTTTGAATTGATTATGTCTTTAAAACTGCCAGACTGGGA
Source organism: Myrmecobius fasciatus (assembly GCA_023553655.1). Lineage (NCBI taxonomy): Eukaryota > Metazoa > Chordata > Mammalia > Dasyuromorphia > Myrmecobiidae > Myrmecobius > Myrmecobius fasciatus. The sequence continues at coordinate 16,382 of JAJPUD010013626.1, forward strand.
CAGCCTTTCTTCAGTGTCATGAGGAAATGTGTGAAGGTCTAATTTACCCATATCATGGGCATCATGAACTGATCTGGGTAAGAGTAAGAGTTACCTTAAAAAGTTACCCTTTTCTCCCCAGAAGTGCCATGGCCCTGAGAAATGGATTTGGAGTATCGAGGCACCGAAGACAATAGAATCTTTGGGTCTAGAAGCTTGATCCTCAATGACCTTGCAGGCAGGATTCCTGGCTGAATGATGCTTCCATACTAATAAGCAAGCCCTAAGAATCCAGGAGGCTTAGGTACAAGCCTGAGTGGGGTATAGAGCTTTGGACTTGGAACTTTGTGGGACCATGCTATATAGGAACTGGTTGATCTATAAACTTGATATTTTTCCCCTCCCCAGGGACTGAGAAGGGCACTAAGGTAAAATATGCTTTCACCCAAGTGTTAACGGGGAGTTATATTTTTATGTTTTTTCTTGCCCTATCTTTGAAATAAATATTCCTTTGTAAAAGTTACTCTGACTGTTACTGGTCAACAAGTAGTTAAATGGAATTCAGGTACAGGGAAACCTCAAAACTGAAGGAATGCTAAATTTATTTAATGAGATGATACCAGAAGAACTGGCCGACATATCACTTTCTATCAAATAAAAAATCAATCCTCAGGCTCATGAAGAATAAAACCTATAAAACTGGGATCTGAGTATTGACTTGCTATGATGAGGTCATAATGAAGGTACCATGTTTCCTTGAAGGATATGAGATGCTTGATGTGGCAATGAGGGCAGGGAATGAGATGCTGGGAACATACTCAATGAGAGGCTGATGGCACCTGATGCAGTTGAGTCAGTGGTAGAGAGACTAGATTACCCCCCAAATCCTCTTACAGGTATAGGGAGAACCCTGGGAGAGGGGTGAAATGTAACACACTTGGCTTTTTAAGTCACAGGGATGGGGATAATCACTGTTATATATAAAAGATGAAACTAATACCCAGTGCACTCAAATGACTTGCCCAGTATCTCATGGGTTCCATTGTGCTATAATTTGCCTCGAATGACTGTGTGATTTTGACCTCCCAATTGTGGGGGATCTGATGAATTCCATGTTTTTGACAGCCCCTTGAAGTCTGCTTTGGTTAAATAACTTCCTACCAATTTTTAGGTGGTTGAGGAAGGAAATAAGCCACCTGGGCCAAGACAATAGTCACCTAAAACTCCAGTTGAAGCTACAAATAATTGTTAAAGTAAACAAGAATTATACCCTAAAAATAACAGGGATACTGATGTAGTATGCTAAATACAAGATGTAGAAACACTGCTGGAGGGTAAAAGGCTTGTTTTGTTTAACCAGTGGAAAATGGAATCTTGGGGGCAGAGTGATTTACAGAGTAGAGAGAATTCTCAGGGTCTCCCCTGGAGATCAGGGTATAATCACCAGGAGCTTGGCTCTCCCACATAAAAATCCAGGAGACAGGGGATGGTTTGGGGAGGAATGTGGTGGATGAGATCCAGATCCAACAGGACTCCATGGAACGGTCTGAATCCTTTCATTGTGCAAAAACTGAAACAAGTGGAACATTGCTTGAAGCTCGGAAACCTTTGAATTTGTCAGGACAGATATAATTTTAGTAAGGGGCAGGGTGGAAAGGCTCATGTATTGAGGATAATTAGACCTGGATTCAAATTCTGGATAAGCAAATCTCTGGACCTCTTAAGGCGTCAGTTTCCCAATCTGTAAAATGAGAGGGTTGTACTAAATGACCTTTAAGGTCCATTTTAGTTCTCTATAATCTTAAATTTGTAAAATAATCTCTTAGAGATATCAGGAGATGCATAATTAAAAACACTGTCAATAAAGGTGGACTGGTGCTGTGGAAAGAACTTGGATCCTGGATTCAGAACATGGAAAATGAAAACACCATTGGCATTTACTAGTGTTGTGACCCTAGTAAGACACTTAAGATCCCTGTGCCTCAGTTTTCTCATGTTTTCTCATGTTTCATATATATAAGGAAATGCATACATAAGTGCATATATGTACACCTACATATCCATACTCATATGTATATCTGTGTCTATGTCCATGTCCATGTCTATACTTATGTTATATAATATATATGTACATCTATATTTATATCTAAGTCCATATCCATCTCACTCTCTATCTTGTAAATATTTGGCTAATGGGAATTGATACGCAAGATAAGGAGACAGAATAGCTGATTGCCTTGATAAATTCAAATCATCTGATCCAGTTATATTATGTTTGAGGACATCAAAACAATGGGCAGATGAGACTACTAAACCACAATCTGTGGCTGTGTTGAACAAGAATAGTGCTGCAGGATTGGAGAAGAGTCAATGTCCTGATTTTTTCAAAACAGAGAAGAGAATAGAAGCTGAAAAGTTTACTTCAGTGTTCTTGACTTTGGTTCCTGACAGCATTCTAGAAAATATTACTAAAGGGACGGTTTAGTGAACAGCTAGAAAGGGAAGCAGTAATCACAGAGAGCCAAAATTGTGTTCTAAACTAACCTTATTTTGCTTTTTTGAGCAAATTACTCTATCAGGAAGATACTATCAAAGTATTTCACTTAGATTTTAGCAAAGCATTTGATAAAACACTCCTGCTCTTTTTGTGGGAAATTTGGAAAGATGTTAGCTGTAAGATAAATAGCTTTGGAATAGGTTGAATGGTCAGATTCATAGTGTAACAATTAAGGGTTCAGGGTCAATATGGCAGGACGATTCCAGGGGAGTCCTCCAGAGATCTGTACTTGGCCATGTGTGACTGCTGAACATCTTTATTATTGACTTGGCTAAAGCTATCAATGGTCACGCTTGTCAAATGTATAGATGATATAAAATTGAGAGCTATAACTAATACAAGGGATGAGGGTAGGATAGAAAAAGATCTTGACAAGGATAATACTTGAAGACTTAATATTTTAAGATTCTACTGAATCTGATGCAATTTAATGAGGACAAATGGGAAGTTTTGCACTTAGATTTGAAGACTTCAAAAGCAGCAAAGGGGAATAATGATTAGACCTCAGTTTGCCTGAAAAGGATCTAGGGGTAATGGATTCAATATGACAACTCAAAAATTAGTGGAGTATTGGGATGCATTAATGGAGGCATAATGCCCAGGAATTAGGAAGTGACAACCTTACAGCATGGTACAATGCATAGAGCACTGGATTTAGAATTACAAAGACTCCTCTTCCAGTGTTCAAATCTGATCTCAGACACTTACTAGCTAAGTGACCCCAGGTAAATCAATTAACCCTGTTTGCCTCAGCTTCTCATCTGTAAAATGAGCTTTGCTGAGAAAATCCCAAATGGGATTATAATTATGACTAAACCACCACAATCCTACTGTCTTCTGCTTTAGCAGACCCCATCTGAATGACTGTGTTCAGTTCTGAGTGCCACATTTTAGGGAAGACACTGGTCAGATGATGAGCTTGTAGAGAAGGGCAATCTGGATAGGGTCAGCCAATCAACAAGTAATTAATTGCTTAACAGGCATAAGAAGCTGAACCTAGCACAGGAGATGTGAAACAAGGAACAACTCCCCATAGTACTTGCCCTCGAGGAGTTCACCTTTGAATTGGGGATCAAAGATTGAATTGAACAGGAACCCTAAAGGCTACTGAGCCCAAACCCCTCATTTAACTGATGAAGATGCTGAGGCAAGATAGGTTAAATATCATGGTCAGGGTCACAGAGGTAGGAATCACTAAGTATATGTTGTAAAGAGATGGTTTTAGGTTTGATATAAGACACCGCTTCCTAACAATGAATAATGGAAATGGACTGGTTAAGACCCATATTATACCTGGTCTTGTCTCCTCATTTCATACCCATGTCTCTGAACAAAAATTAGAATGGAGTTCCTCCATTAGACTGTGGGCTCTCCCATTATTTGCGAACTACTGGAAAATAATGGGCATCTTTTGGCTTTCTTTTTTAACCTCAGAGTTTAGGACAGTGTTTAGTACATTTGTTGTTGTTATTGAGTTGTTCAGTTATGTTACTCTCCATGCCCCACCCCCCAGACTATATCACCCTAATATTGTCTTTAAGATGTTCTTGGCAAATATATTGGAATAGTTTTCATTTTCTTCCCCAGTGGATTAAGACAAACAGAAGTTTTGCTTGCTCAGGGTCACACAGCTATTTGAATTCAGGTCTTCCTGACTCGAGGCCCAGCACTGTATCCACTAAGGTACCTAGTTGCCTCTTTCTGGCACATAATAGATGCTTAATAAATGTTTCTTGACTGACAATTACACCCACTTACTCAGTGAAACATACTATAGGGTTGATAAGTCATGAAAATACTCCACCTTTCACTTCCATGACTTTGCACTGGCCATTTCCAATCCCTGGAATATTCTCCCTCCTCATCTCTATCTCTTAGGATCCCTGGATTCCTTCAAGACTCAGCTGAAAAAATCACTTCCTGCAGGAAGTCTTTCCTATTTCTCTCAGCCACTATGTCTTCTCCCTCTAAGATTACTTTATATCTACTTTGTATGTTGTTTGGATATATTTCGTTATGTAAATATTGTTTTTGACTATTCCCTCCATATGTAAGAACCCAATCTGCTTGTTGACTGATTCTAAGAGTTGGAAGATACTCCATTGATCATCCAGTCAAGGACTCCCCAAATTTTTTCCATGAACCCCTTTCAACAATAAAAAGTCGTGTTGTGAAAATGCATAGTGATTTAATTAATATACCACTCAAAATATTCTGCAATTATTTATTACTTAAATTTTATTAAGGATTTTTAGCAAGAACCTCTTGGACCATGATTGCTAACCCCAGAAGTTTGAGAACCTCTAAATGGGAACCACTGATCTAATCCAACCAATGTTGAAAAAATAATTCCTTATAAAACGTCTCTGACAGATGGTTAGCCACCCTTAGGGTGATGATCTCCAGTGAGATGCAACCCACTGTCTTTGGAGGCAGGATGTTCTATTTGGAGACTGTTACCAATTGCTGCCATTTTTTTCCTTTACATTAAGCAAAGGTAAAAAATACTTCATGGAATCAAGCAGAAAAAATTCTAAGAGATATGCTAATTCAAGGTGTTCAGAACATAAAAGGGGGAAGATAGAAAAATCATGTGAGTTGGCTAGCAAGGACACTCACAGATCTATACAATATCCTTCCTTTTGAAAAGTCTTGTTACTCTCAGAACTTCCATTGTAAGAAAAGTGTCTAGGACAGTCATGCCTTTGTTCTTCTCCAATTCTGACCCTATAGACTTTTTCTTGAGTTTGAGGTGATTTCTTCCTCACCCCATTTTTCAACTGTTTTTTTTATCATCCTCCATTAGAACATAAGTTCCTTGAGGATTTTGCTATTCAGTCATGTAGAACTCTTGGTGATCCCATTTGGGGTATTCTTTGCAAAAACACTGAAGTGGTTTGCCATTTTTCTTCTCCAGTTCATTTTACAGGTTAGGAACTGAGGCAAATAAGATTTGACTTGCTGAGAATCACACAATTAGTAAGTGTCTGAGGCCAGATTTGAATTTAGGAAGATGAGTTTTCCTGACTTTAGATCCTAACCCTAAATATATATGCTGTCCAATTGTACCACTTAGCTGCCCCCTGTAAGGGTAGGGATTCCCCCCCCTTCTACATGTATTTATATTCCTAGTGCTTAGCACAGAACATGGCCTTTAGTAAATGCTTAATAAATGCTTGTTGACAGCATGTTATATTGCACTATTATGGCCCCAAGTTAAAATTCTTTCCATTTTATAGGATCATAAAAGCAAGAATATTCAAGTTGGAAGGAAGTTCTGGGACCAACTCATTCAGCTCGCACCTGACTGAGAATCTGCTTCAGCCTTGAGGACATGTGGACATCCAGCTTTTGTTCGATGTCCTCTAGACATTTGTAATTGTCGGAACATTCTGTTTTACCTTCTTCAAAATGTCTATTTATGACATTCTCTTAGTGACTCTTAATTTGAGAAGCTTTGTAAGTCAATGGTATCTAAGGGTGACAAGCCGGATAAGAATTTTCTACATGATATTCCACCTCTGATTTCTGTGCTCTTATCCTGACTGTTACTCATGCCTGGATTGAACTCTCTCCTTATGTACATCTCATCGGAAGGTAGCAGGATCTTTGTCAATCCTCCCAGCTACGAATGCCTCTTCCCACCCCTGCCAAAATTGTCTTTTCTCTATTTTGGACATATTTTGGACATGTCTACAGATGGACATGTTGTCTCTCCTTGTCCTTCTTGGTTAGATTGTAAGCTACTTGAGGCAAGAATTGATTGATTTTTGTCTTTGAATACCCACTACCTACCACAGTATCTGGCATAAATTAGATATTAATAGGATTTTTGACTAATTTATGAGAGGGTTCAATTGGGGTCCATAAACATGATTCTTAAAACTATTTTGAGAACTTTTTGAAATGTTTGCAATTCTATGTATTTTTATGTATTTACAGATATTCTGAGCAGAGCTCGATATATTCAACTCAACTACCAAGAGGGTCTAGAACACAAAAAAGTGAAGATTTCTCAGAATTTTCTCCCAGAGTTTGGGTACTTAGATTACAGTTTCGGGAGAAAACCCTGTCAGAGAGTAGGAAGAGCTAGAAGGCATATCTGGATGTTGTAGGGACAAAAGATCTGATACTGACTCCCCATCCTCAGGAAGGGGGACCAGTCAGTTGAAGTATGGCTAATTTTTCTCAATTTGTACAATAATTAATCATACTCAAGTATCGAATAGCAAATGTGGGAGCAACATTGGTGAAGTCAAGTCTGAAATGAAGCCATAAAAAGGAATGGGTTTGATGTAAAAATGTCTCTGATTTTCCCATTTTTGAGACCCTCTAAAATAGGAGTTGCCCGGTCTGATTGCTGCTACCCTCTCCCTATACACTCTATATAGATCTCAAGAAGGGACGTAGTCCAGAAGACAGGTGAAATGGGCAAGATTGCTGGCTAATCTGAGGCTCAGGGTTTAGTCAGCTAAGGATAGTCAGGTGGCAGACTGAGATAGGGAGGGACACTTCCAAAAAAAGGAAAAACTCCTTAATCATGAGAGTAAGAGGGGCTCTCATTCACTGGAAGTCTTCCAGAAAAGAACAGATGGCCATTTGTCAGGGATGCTACATGGAGAATTCTTGCTAAGGTGTGAGCTATACTGTTGAGGTCTTTTCTAATTCTGGGGGGGTCTGTAATTGGAAATAGAAATTGGGGGAAAAGATTCATGGATGTTTCTGGTGTTATGAATCTGAAGGACTGGTGGAGTTTTCAAAAGGAGTAGGGAATTTTAGATCATTGATGTTGGGGTTCTTAAAAGGAGTAGGGAATTTTAGATCATTGATGGTGGGGTTCTCGAAAGGAATAGGGAATTTTAGATCATTGATGGTGGGATTCTCAAAAGGAATAGGGAATTTTAGATCATAGGATCAAAGCTTTGGTGCTAGAAAATACCTCATAGGCCATCTAGGTCAACTTCATCCCATTTTGCAGATGAGGAGACTGAGATCTATAGAGATTAAGATCAGATAGATCATATAGATCTATATAGCCAAGATCATATAGAGAGTAAGTGGCATAGAGTGATAGGGTCAGATGAACTGACCTCTTTAAGTTGCTTCTTTTAACCATGATCCTCTCATATAGCTATCTGTATTCTTGTTTGTCAAGTGTTTTTTTTTTTTTTTAAGCATATCTTTCTCACATTAGACTGAGCTCCCTGAGAGCAGGGAATGGTTTTTACTTTTCTTTGTATTCCAGTGGTTAACACAGCACCTGACATACTCTATATTATTTCCAGTTACTGTTTTAGAGTTTCCTGGAGCACTGAGATATTATATCAATCAATCAATAAACATTTATTAAGCACCTAATATATGCTAAGCACTGATAAGCACTGAAGATAAGTGACTTTCTTCAAGTGGTTTGCAATCTAATGGAAGAGACAATATGCAAAGATATACAAAGCAAACAGTATGTAGGATAAATTTTAAAAAAAGTAATTAATGGAGGGATGAATAAAGAATTAGAATTCTTATATGAAATAAGTTCACTCAAACCTATATGAGAACCAGGACCAAATTGCAGGTCCGTGAGAATGTGACCGTTATGTGAACTTTGTGACTGGGCTCAAGTTAACAGACCTAGATAGTGACTCCAGGAACTAGCCCCTCCTGGAACTGTTTATGCTTGAAGGGACTCGGCTACTCCCTTCTCGCATAACTTTGTTAAAATATGTCTCAAGGACGGTCTGTTTCTTGGTCCAAGCCATAACTTTTCACATGATAAAGTGACTTGTTTTCCCTCTTTGGTCGTGTCCTTGCCACAAGTGCAAGATTCCAACTGCTAGACTAGTTGGCAATGTGCCTTCTTTGTCTCAAGACCTATATGAACTAGCAAGCCTCTGAGCCTCTCCGGAATCTCACCCACGGAGATGACGATCTGCCTGGGACCTTCCCATTTGGGACTCAGAGGCTGTTGAATTCCCCAGCCGAGATTTCAAGAGTTGGTGCTCCCCCGAATTGGTGATGTTTTCTTTATCTTTCTCTACTATCCTTATTCTTATACTTATTATACTTGGTTTATTTTGTATTATTTGCTGTGTTGGATGTTATTGCAAGCAATCTATTCCTTTTATCATATAATTAAAAGTTACTTTCTTTTCTAACTGGTGTACACGAGTGTCATTTACAGGAGCGAATCCGAACCAAAATACATTCACAAAACAAGGGAAGATCTATATGAGTTGTTAAAGCTTAGAGAGCTAGTATGTGTTTGAGATGACTTGAACCAAGGTATTCCTGACTTCAAAACTAGTCCTGTATTCTTTCTTTGAATTACAGGACCACAGAATCTCAAAGTTTACCGGTAGGAAAGAACCTTAGTGGCCATCTAAGTCCAACCCATATACCAAAAGAATCACCACTCTAACCTATCAGGTTCTGCTTGAAGATCTCCAAGGAGGGGACAATCCATTGTATTTTTGGACAGCTCTGATTCTGGATAAAATTTCCTGTAATCAAGCTTAAATTTGCCTCTTGCAAACCATTCCTCCTGGTTCTGCTATCTTTAGGGTCAAACAAGATAAGTCTAATTCTTCCTTGATATGTTAATCCTTCTTATACTTGAAGCTACCATGTGTTCTCAGCCTATGACCTTCATCCATTCCTTAGATATCATGGGCTTGAAGCTCTTCATCATTTGGGTTGCCTTCCTCTGGACATTGTCCAATTTTATCAATGTTGCCCCTAAATCATGATGTTCATTATTTCAGACAGGGTCTGATGAGGGTGGATTATGGGAGGCAGTACCCCAGAAGGGAGGGATCTCATAGGCCATCTCATCTAGTCATCAAGGACAAGTGGTATTTCAGCCTGTACTTGAAATCCTCAAGGGAAGAATCACAGAGTTCTTTCTCACTCTCAGAGATGTTTTCAGTTATGAGAAAGAACATTCTGTTTCTCTCTCTTCAGAATATCTTCTGTTAACATTCCCCGAGTGGCTCTTGAACCAAGTGTCAGTGGAATGTCTAGGGAAGGAGGTGATAATCAGAGCAAATTCTCCATGAGGGAGTTAGAGGACAGGATTCCTCTTAAAACCTCTTCCAGAGCTCATATCCTTGACTTCACAATGCCTGGTTCAGAAGTCTTTAAGAAAAGTTTTAAAAAATTGTTTGATTGAAGGGGTTGTAAGAGAATACTTAAAATGGGATCTGTGAACCCATTGAAAAATATTTTGTTAATTGTATTTTAATATAATTGCTTTTTTGTCATCCCAAGCATTTTATTTTATACTTTTACAAACATGATCCTGAAGAAGAGTCTCTAGTTTTACTCAAACTGCCCAAGAGGTGTAAGATACCCCCAAACCTAAAAGTTCCTGGTCTAGATCAGGGCTTCTAAACTTTTCCTATTTGGTATTCTTTTTCACCTGAGAGATTTTTATGTGACTCTAAGTATATATATAACAGGTATACAAATCAAAAACTTACTGATAACAAATCATAATTTTACATATTCCATAACTATTTAATCAGGAGACCCCTTAGGGAGTTAGAAACCCCCTTTAGGAAGCTGGGGCCTAGAGAATCTAAGATCTCATTCAGAATTCACATGTTTACTTTATGATACCTGGCACATAGGAGGTACTTAATAAAAGGTTTTTTTTAATCATTGATTGATTGGTTGATGGTGTGTGTGTGTGTTTAAACTAGGTTAGAGGTTCTTAACTTGAAGCCAGTAAATTAAAAAAATATATATTTTCTTAATAATTGTGTTTCCTAGTCCTGAAGTCAGGATGACCTAAGTTCAAATCTGGCCTCAGACAGCTTCACAGCTGCATGACTGTAGGCAAGTCACTTAACCCCAATTGCCTCAGCCAAAAAAAAGGAAAAAAATCGTTTCCCTTGTAAATATTTTTTTTAAATCTTATCATTTAAGAATAGACATTCTACTTGGCCACAAGAAGGGAGAACCAGGAGCAATGGGTGAGTATTATCAAGAAGCAAATTTGTTTGATGTCAGGATATTGTCAAAAATTTGAGCTGTTCAAAGTTGAGTGCACTGCTGAGGGGCTTTCCCTCCTTGGAGGCCTTCAAGCAGAGTTGGATAGGTTTGAGAGGGGATTCTTTTGGTATATGGGCTGGACTGAGAATGAGTCCTTCACCAGATTTCTCAAGGGATCCAAGATACAAAAAATGTTGAGTCTTTGATTTAAAGGATCGCTTTAAGATCCCTTCTAGAGTTTACATTCTCTGATGTGCAATTGCAGGACATAAGCCTGTGAATGAGCAGGAGGACCTAGAATCAGTGCCTGGATACTGCAGGGAGATAAGATCTTGCTTCAGCTTCCCTGTTTCCAGGAGGCAGGACAGTGAGGATAAGCCAGCTGAAATCCGAGTTAATTTTGCTTGGTTTGCACAATAACTAATTACACTGGATCTCAAGCAATAAGTGTTGGAATAACATTGCCTTAGGCAGGTTTCTGAAATGGAGCATGCAAGGAAGGCTGTGTTGGGTTTAATAGTTTGCTTCTCCCTGATCTTTCATACATTCAACCCTAACTGTAAGATGAGAGCAGAGCATCAGGGCTGCAAGCTGGGGAACTTGAATCCAGGGAAGACCACCTGAGGTAGTGAGTTCTCTGTCACTGGAAGGCTTCCAGCAAAGAATGAAATGATCACTTATTAAGGATATTATAGAAGGCATTTTTGTTCAGGTAGAGGTTAGACCACATGGTCTCTGAGCTCTTAAAGACTGTAAATGGAAGAGGTCCATTGAGCATTATTCTCCATCAGAGGAACTTGCATTAAAGCCTAGCCCTGATGTGTACTATGATGTATGAAATTAAGCCAATCAATTCATTTCTATCACCATCATAATTGATAGTACACACATATTTTTATATCTGTTATTCAATGTCATCCCATAATAACCTTGAGAAGTAGGTACTACAGCCATTACTATCCTGGACCCTTCCACACTATATTGTCTTTACTGGGAATGCCTCTTGATCACCATTCCCCCAATTAGTCTGTATATGTTAAGCATAAAGATTTATGTAGCATTTTCAAACTAATTTGTTAACAGCAACTTATTTATTTTTATATTTCTGTATAATCAATATATCAAAGAACTTTGTTTTATTGGTAAATGTCAATGCAGATCAAAGCCTACCTATAAGTTAACAGATAAGTCTTAGACTCGGAGGGACCTGTCCATGGTAATACAACTAGTTAGTTGTCAAAAATGGGACTTGAATCCAGGGCTTCCTGAGTCCAATGCTACCACTCTATCCACTATGCCAGGCTTCCTCTATCCCATGAAGGATACATACAGGTCATAGCTATTCATATAGATGAGGAGACAATTAGTCACCCAATATTTATTAAGTGCTTACTATGTGCCAGACACTATGTGATGTGCTGGGGATCCAGAGGAGGGTAAAACCATTGTTCCTGTCCTCATGAGGATTACATTCTAGTGGGAGAACAGAGACAGTTTCAGGATTCTATTCTAGAGCCAGGAATAGAATTAGAAATAGGGCTTGGGTCTCTCGAATCAAAATCTCCCCACTACAGCCATCTCTACTAAATATCTGGGTTATTTGGCAAGAATCACTCAAGGCTTCTTTCGGTATCTCATCTTGGTGTGGGCAGTATGGGTATGGTATGGGTACTTCAAGTTTATGTCAGGAAAACACAAGAGCAGGCAGGTCCAAGGTAGAAAGATTTCAAAGATGGGTCTGATGAATAAATCATAGATTTAGATTTAGAGCTGGAAGACGTCACTGAGTCCAACTCATTGTAAGGATCAAGAAACTGATACATTAAATGACTCAACTGGTGTCACATAGATAATAAGTGTCTGAGGGAGAATTCAAATTTGGATCATTCTGACCCCAAGCTCACCATTCTGGCCATTATGCTACCTCTTGTTTGTCCTTTGTTCTTGAAGAGGACCATGACATCAGGGAGGTGATTCCCATGACATGCAAGTGAATTGGATTAAAGTGATGAAGGGCTGTACAAAGTTACCAGCCTCACTTTCTCCTCCAGAGTCATCTGAGATCAGTGGTAAGACAAACATCAGGATTGCTCTGGATGTAGTGGGAGATCTTGGCCTTTTGAAGCTAAGATCTTTAATAGGTCTCAATTTGACTAAGGCGATGCCCAATGTAGGATATAGCTAGGTAAGAAATGAGGCAGAGAATGGTATCTTTTACCTCGTTAAAAAACCAATCTGGAAGGGAAAAATTTATGGTTTTTGGTCAAAACCATAACAATTGCTATGAGAGACATTATGTCACCTAGGTGGTAGTGGACTGTATGTATTTATTGCCTAAGGATTAATGTAAAGAGAGCCCCAGAAAGGCTCTTCACTAAATTCAGTAAAGGCGATAGTTTTTTTGATACTCCATTTTTTTTTTTTTGCTGAGGCAATTGGGGTTAAGTGACTTGCCCAGGATCACAATCTAGGAAGTGTTAAGTGTCTGAGACCAGATTTGAACTCAGGTCCTCCTGATTTCAGGGCTGGTGCTCTATCCACTGCATCACTTAGCTGCCCCTTGATACTCCATTTTTAAAAATTCTCAGTATTTAGCCAGAGAGCAGATATCTAATAAAGACTTGATGAATTGAATAAATGCTAAGTGTCTAATTGAATTTACTTTTGACATATTACTAATTTCACAACAAATATTTGGAGGAAGATATATTAATTTTTTTTTTCTCATAGGAATCTGATGTGGAAAACCTGGGGTTCCATTGTATAAAGGAGGAAGGGGAAGGAACAAGCAGTTATTAAGTACTTACTACTAAGCACTTATTATTTATTAAACACCAACCTTGGAGTCAGGAGGACCTGAGTTCAAAACCAGCCTCAGACACTTGATACTTACTAGTGGTGTGATTTTGGGCCAATTATTTAATCCTGGTTGCCTCCAAAAAGAAGAAAGGAAGGAAGGAAAGAATGAAGGAGAGAAGAAAGAATGGAGGGAGGGAAGAAGGGAGGAGAAAAATAGGGAAGAAGGGAGGAAGGGAGAAAGAAAGAAAAAGAAAGAAAGAACAAAAGAAGGAAGGAAGGAAGGAAAGAAGGAAAGAAAGAAAGAAAGAAAGAAAGGGAGGAGGAAAGGTGGGAAGAAAGGAATGAAGGGAGAGGAATAGGGAGAAAGAAAAAAGGAAAGAAGAAAGGAAGAAGGAAAGGATAGAAGGAAGGAAAGAAGGAAGGAGAAATGAGGGAGGGAGGAAGAGAGAAAGGAAGAAAAAGAAAGAAAAAAGAGAGAGGTAGGGAGAGAGGGCAGAAGGAAACAAGGAAGGAAAGATGGAAGGAAGGAAAGAAGATTTGGGGACCTTGAAGAGAAAAAGAATCCAGGATCCAGGTTCCTTGGATGAATATGTGGGGGATGGGGATGGGATGGTGTTGGAGAGTATAAACACTGCATTATAGTTTATACATTAAATCCCAAGGCAAACTTCCAAAGTTCTAGAATAGAATCACTTTGTGGTTGTGTCATTTTTTTGATGGCCAAAGGAGACTCATTTGCTCTGCCTGCCATCTAAGAATTCTGCCATGAGATGATTGTCCTTTGCCTCTTCTCTCCCAGCTAGTTTCCTTGAGCACGCTACACTTATTTCCAATGTCTATCCCTATCAAAATCCTACTAATCATACCAAATCATACTTCACCTGAAGTCAAGTCAACAAGCATTTATTGAGTATTTATTGTGGTTCAAGCACTATGTTAAATGCTGGGGATATAAAAAAAGGGTGAATGATAGCCCCTGACTTTAAGAAGATCCCATTCTAAGAAGACCACAAGCAAACAGCTATGCACATGTGACGTACATACAGGCTACATAGAAGTAGTCTCAGAGATAAGACACTGAGATTAAGAAGGACTGGGAAAGCTTTTTTAAAGTAGGTGGAACTTTAAAAGAGTTTTGATGGAGATCAGGGAACTTAGAAGGCAGAGATAAGGAGGGAGAGAATTCCGGGAGGCTAGCCAGTGAAAGTGACTGGAATTGGTTGGTAATGGAATATCTTGTGGGAAGAACAATGAGGAGATTGATGTGGTTTGATCACAGAGGAAACTAATAAGAAGGTGGGAATTTCATGGGTTCAAATATGGAAATACTTCCTAGCTGGGTGATCCTGGACAAGTCACTTGATCTTATTTACCTGTTTCTTCATCTGGAAAAATGAGCTGGAGAAGGAAATGGCAAACTATTCCAGGATCTCTGCCAAGAAAATCCTCAAGCAGGGTGACAAAGAGTCAGATATGATTGTACTTACTAAACAGAAACTCGCAAAAGTTGTAAGAATACTGGAAAGATTATGAAGAACTTTGGAATAAAACAGAGGGTTTTGTATTTGATCCTGAAGGTGATCTGGAACATTGGAGTTCATTGAAGGGGGGTATTCGGGGTGACAAGGTGACTTTAGGAAAATCTGCTGATGAGATCACCAAGTGAATTAGTATAGAGGAAGAAGAAAAGAAGATCTGGAACAGAGCATTGTTATTAAATGATACCTGGATAAGATCTAGCTAAAGATATTGAGAAAGAGCAGTCAACAGGTAGAAGGAGAACTGGGAAAAAACTGTCACAAAGACTCCGAGAAGAGAGTGATCCATAATATCAATGCCCAAAGAAAGTCAAGAAGAATGACGAATAAGAAAAGACCACTGAATTTGGTAAGAGGTCACTGGTAACTGGAGAGAGCACTTTGGGTGAATGATGAAATTGGAACCCAGATTGTAAAGAGTTAAGAAGAGATTGAGAGGAAAGGAAATCAGGGCAACTAGAGAGGGCCTTCTCAGAAATTTTAGCCACAAAAGGGAGGAGATACCTGGATTTGAGTCCGCTCTACTGCTTTATTGCTTTGTGATCTTGAGCAAGACATTTAGTCTTTAAGATCTTTCTTTTCTCATCTGTAGAACAAGGGGGCTGAATTTTATGAGCCATAACTTTCTTCCAGCACTAAATCAATCATTTTCTGAATCTGAAAGGGCTATCTGAATGTCCTCCCAACTTCATGAGTCACAAAGATGAGTACTGCTGGGCAATCTTTCCCAGCGATGGAAGATTCAGCCAAAGAGGAAGAGGAGCTGATACATGGCTGTCTTGTGAAATCCACAAAACATGTTGCTGCTGCTCAGATTCCCCTGTCAGATACATTCTGCCCTGGATCTGGAATGACATATGGCCAGAGTATAGATCACATGAGATACGCAAGAATACAAAGGTATACCTTATGAGCTCCTGACCACCTTCTACAGAGACAGAATAGCTAGCACTTAATAAAAACACAAAGGGAGACAGATGGAAAAGACTCAGTCTACTGCCACCAAGAGCTTCTGAAAATCTTACCTGCTGCTAATTTTCACACACTTCCACTGGAACTCTCTCCAAAGATGGGCTGCTCTAACCAGAGTACATCAGCACTGAAGACAACATAAAATCAACTGAAATCCTTGCTCCTTCTAGAAACGAGTCATGGGAGTAGTCCCAGAAGCTCATCCCTGGAAAACCATCCCTATCCTCATTTGTTACTAACAACAGATTACTAACAACTAAGTGTTGGGTGGAGTGTGGCTGCCATGCTGCCAAGGAGATTTGAATGAAAAATGAAGATAGAAGAGTTCTAGATGAAAAACCTCAGGCAGTTGCCAGGAGGGTTGACCAGATCCAATTTCTGCACCTTCTTTCATCACTCTCTTGAATAAATTTCTCTTAGGGTTTCTGTCTCTCCTCATTTCTACTAAGATCATGTCTCAATGAATCTAGCACAAATTATTTAAACACTTAGTTTAATTACTAGACCCCTGGAATGAAAAATACAAAGAGTGGATGTTGTTCTTTAATACAAGGCTCCATGAAGAAGCATTATAGAATAATGGTTAGAGAGCTAATTGCAGAGTAAAAAGACCTGGGTTCAAATCCAGTTCCAATATGAACAGTCTGTTTGACTCTAGGCAAGTCACTTAACCTCTTAATAGCCCAAGGCAATAAGTCATTTTAGTCATGTCTGATTCTTTATGACCTCATTTGAGGTTTTCTTGGCAAAGATATTGGACTGGTTTGTCATTTCCTTCTCCAGTTCATTTTATAGATGAGGAAACTGAGGCAAAGTTAATTGACTTGCCCAGAGTCACACAACAGCTAGTAGGTGCCTGAGACCAGATTGGTACTCTGGTCTTCCTGACTCCAGCATCAGCATTTTATCCACTGAGTCACCTAGCTGCCCTCTAGGTGGAAGAGAAGGTACCAATGCATTTGTCATGATAAAGTTCCCCACTGGGATAAAATTTAACCCCTTAGTATGGCATTCAGAGTGCTCCACAACTTGCCACTCCAGGATTATTCTACAATCTAATTTTCATGGACTCAAAACCTTCTAGTTAAATTAGTTATCAGGGATTTCAAGAATTGGCCCTCTTCCCGACCCCACCCCCATCTCTAGACATTTACAAAAACCAGGAACCAAGGTTGGGCAGTTATCTTTAGATAACTTATCTCTACCTTTAAGAAATATTTATATTATTCAAGGCCCAGATCAAGGCCCACTTCTGTGAAGCTAAAAACATTCAAACATTTCTCTCCCTTCCTTCCATCCCCCCTTTCTCTCTCTCTCTCTCTCTCTCTCTCTCTCTCTCTCTCT
>JAJPUD010013627.1:0-36681 GCA_023553655.1 Myrmecobius fasciatus
ACAGAAGACTCCCAGGTGTGTGAAAAGCACAACGTTCCCACTCCTGTTCCAACTCCTGTTCCAGCTCCTAGATATCATTTCTAAGAAAAATAATAGTGCTTCCTGAGTTAGGAAGAGAGCTATGAAAGAAGGTGATAGTTGTGCTGCTTGATATCACTCCTACAAGTAAAGAATTTCCTTTTAATAATCCTTTGCAATGGGTATTCTTAACTTTTTTTAGTGTCATGCAATCCACAGTCTGGTGAAACCTGTGGACACCTTTTTCAGAATAAAGGTTTTAAATGCACAGAATGAAATGCATTAAAAAATAAGATTGCAAGGGAAAATATGTTGGGAAAGAGTTAACAAAATATCAATAAAACAAGTTTATGGTCCCCTACCTTAAGAAACTCTACCCAGAATAATCATTCAGAAGTTTCTCCAAATTCTTCTTTAATCTGTTTACATTTTTGTTCCCATTAACATGTGAAATTTCTTCCATTTTTCCTAAACATGGCTTTATTTGTTATCCAATTCATAATTTGAATTATTTTGTAGGATTTCAATCACCTGTTTTTTTTAGTCTTCAACTTTCCATACTAAAGTCTCAATAATAAAATTATGGAGACTTTGAATTAAAAGTACCTTGGTGGCCATTTGGTTCATCTCCCTAATTTTGTAGAAGAGAAATATAAAGGCTCAAAGAGAGCAAGGAACTTTAATAAATCAACAAAGACATATATGATATAGGCATATAGACAAATTCATGTTACATGCCTACATATATATATATATATATATACATTTTGCATATGTTTATATTTATTCATATTAATGTGTGTATTCAGTGGCAGACTCCTCATAAAAGTTTTTAATTGACATTTCCTTTTTATTTTTCTTGATTTTTGCTTTTTTTCTTTTGTCATTTTTCTGAATTTTTCCCTTAAAACTATTCTCTTCCCTCTAGTCTCTAAATTCACTGTATCTTATCTCTCTAATTCTATCTATCTTTCTCTGTCTCTGTCTCTGTCTCTATATATGTATACACACACACACTTGTGTATATATATATACATATATATATATAAACATGCTCTGTTATATATCTACATGTTTACATATACGTAGATATGCATATATATGAATTTATATATGTATATACACATATATATGATGCATGTTTTGTCTCAGTATTTAAGTTGCTTCATTTCATTCATCATTTCCAATTACTTTTTCTTGACATTTTCAATTTCCACCACATTTTTTTCTGGAGAGTAAATAACACCAGAATTATACACACCACCCCAATACATACCAAAACATCATTGCCTGGTACATGATGATCTTATTTCCTTGGTTAAAGTCAAATACTATAAGTATCATACATTTAAAATGCAAGCCTTTTGAGATGTACAAGAGATCACTGATTTAAGTCCTATCACAGAGAGGTAAAGCAGCAAAAGAAATCTGCAGAAATGGTTTAAGATCGGAATTGATGAATTATTTCTATCTCATAATCCTTACCCTTGCATTGATAGGTAACATCAAAACTGCTAAATAGGCAAAAATGACAATCTTCATTTGCAAACTAGTGGTGAAAGCAATGTTGAGATAATAGAAGGGATAAAATTGTCTTTAAGCAAAAAAAAAAAAGAAAAGGAAGAATATAAAATATAAAAATAAAGGAAATAGGAAAATTTTCCTATTCTTAAAAAAATAGGAAATGCCAACAAAAAAAATTGAGGGTAAATAGCTATTGAATTAATAGTCTCAGTAAAGAAAACAAAAACACCAGCAATACAAAAAAATACTTTCTTTAAGTAGATGAATTCACTATTCTCATCCTCATCTTATCATATTAGATTTACATGATGTTTTACAATTTATAAAATTCTATATATTCATGTGTTTTCTAGTAACACTATGATGCAGGTAGTACTGCCATTATTTAATTAATAGTGATAATGACTATCAATCTATTCTAAATCATCATCTGTATGCCATCATATTAATGTATACAATACTATGGGAATCTGTACTAGGACCTATTTTCCCTATACTTTCTCTCTTCCTATTCTCATCAACTCTCATAAGTTTAACTACCATTACTATGCACATGACTACCATATATATTTATTGTGCTCAGATCTCTCTCTCCTTAGGTCCAGTTCTGTTTAACCAGTTGCCTTTTTCAAATTTTCAAATGCATTTTCCAAAGGCACCTTAAATGAAACATGTCCAATAGAATAGAATTGTTATTTTTATCATCAAACCCTCTGCTTTTCCTAACTTTTGTATTTTTCTTGAGAGCATAATTATTCTTCTTGTCACTCAGATTAATCTTTGACTCCTTACTCTTCCTCACCTCATATATTGAATCACTTGCCAAGTCTTGTTGATTCCAATTCGCAACTATAAGATTGATTCCCTTCTCTCCATTCACATAGAAGTCGTTCCATTATCTTCCTTCAAATATCCATCTCATACACAGCCTTTTGTAATATCTCCCAATTGTTCTCTTATCCTCTAATCTCTTCCTCCTTTCCAGTCCATCCATTACACATCCACCATATTAATATTCTTAAAGAATGATGCTAACCACATTACCTTTCCACTTTTAAATGCCTAGTGAGTGCCTATTACTTCCAAGATAGATTAAAACTTCTTTGTTCATTATGTAAACCTTTTTACAATCTGACTCTAGCTGAGCTCTCCAAGCTAATTTTCCTTTCCTCCTCATGCAATTATTATTCCAGTCCAACTGACTTTGCTCTTTACAATCTGAAACAGTCTATTTCCTATTTGAATGTTTTTGTCAGTCTGTCTTCCATACCTAGAATGTAACCCCTTCCTCACCTCTCATTCTTCAAATAGAGCTTTTTTAAGACACTCTTAAAATGCTGACTCCCAAAGGAAGCCTTTTTGATCTCTATCCACTCACTTGCTAGCAACCTCATATTATTGTATGTGTGTGTGTGTATGTGTGTATACACACACATACATATATATGGGGGTGTATATATGTACATGTATGTATATATATATATATACGTGTATATATATACATATTCATGCATATATATACACATATATAAAATATAATTTATATTAACTTTTCTGTATTTATGTTGTTTACAAACACACACACACATCATAGAACAGGTATTCTTACTTTTTTTCTGTATTAGGTACCTCCTTGGAAGTCTGGCAAAGCCTTTGAACAAATAGACCTCTTATCAGAATAATGTTTTTAAATTCATAAAGCAAATCACATAGGATTACAAAGGAAAACAGTTATATGTTTTTGAACAAGTTCATCAACCCTAGGTGGACTGTCCCCCAAAACAGAACCATAGCTGCTTGAGAGCAAGGATTGTATCATTTTTGGTTGTATTTTTTTTGGAGGGGGGGTCATGTGTGTGTGTCTCCAGCAAATAGCATAATGTTTGGCACATAGTAGGGACTTAATAAGCACTTATAGAATGATTGGATGAATTAAGAAGGGGTCATTTTCATAAATTACCAAACATTTATTAAGTGTTGAGTCTGTGCCAGGTACCATCATTCTAAGAGCTAAGCTAAGCAAAAATAAAATAATCTCTATTTTCAAAAGTCATAATGAGTTGTCATGAACAAATAATCATTGCTTAATGATCAACCTACTATACTAAGATTCTCCCTTTACTAAGCTCAATTGGTCCTCAAATAGCAGATATAAAGGGTCACCTGGTCCACTGGAGCATGGGCTTAGCAGAAAGGTGAAACTTAGCTGAAACAGGGTCACTTCTGCTTCATAATGTGTAAGAATTTAGCAGAAGAAATTAATAATAATAATAATGTGATTGTTGTTAACTCCAAGGTTTACAGAGCACTCTCCTTACAAAAATCATATGATATCAGTAGGCAAACTGATAAGCCTATAAGGGGAACAGATGAGAAGACTGAGCCCATGCAGACAGGTAGTAAACATCAAATCAGGACCACAACTAAACCAGGGTTTCTTGCTCTAAGTGTGTTATTCCCAGATATTCTACTCATAATGCTAACAAATGCAGAATTCCCTCTCTGAAGGTGGATATAGGGGAGGGGAAGGTAGCTGAAGAAAAAAAAATGATTCTATAGAGGTCAGGCATATCAAGTCTCCTTGAGCTGGAGTAGAGCAGTATGAATCCTATACATCTTAGCTACAATAACTAAAAATCCCAATTCATTCCTTTCTCTTATTCTACCTGAGATGTCACTTTCCCATCTTCTGTGTCATCAGAAGGAATGCATCAATTCCAGAACAATAAAAAGACTTGGATGCATTTACCAGGAAGGTGTTGAAGGGGAAATATGGACAAAAATTCTTATCACTGGATAAAACAGTCTAACAATAGTATAAGAAATGAGAGGCCTTTGTAATGTAGGTCCATAATTGTGCAGCTTGGGGAGGGGGAATAAGGAGGCAGTGAGAGGGGGACCTGGTAAGAGTGGAGGGAATCAATTATTGGGAAGGGAATAGCATCTCGACAGGCGATTTCAAAAGGAATAGAAAGTGAATTTCCCTTTTGGATCAAATATACTGCCACTGTCTTAGTGTCTTAAATTATTTGTTCTGAGAGTAAGTTAAAAGAGGAACCAAGCATTACAGATTTCAGCAGCTACTAAGAGTTCAAGGAGATTTATGGATTTTCAGCTTGCTGAAGGTCCAAGGAGAATAGAAAAAACATCAGCTACTTTTAATGTGCAGTCATTTCTTTCTGGGCCTCTAGAATGGGCTTAGTTAGAATAACCTATATGTGACCTTTCACAGTTTGGCAGACTATTCTTCTTGACCTGCCCCAGGAGGTAGGTCCCCATCTTTAATTTATTCACTCATTCAACTATCATTTGTGTAATTATTTCCCTTAATTCCTCACATTCACATTCTTAGTGTTTTGCCTTAGCAGAAGTTATTCTATCATTACTCCAATAAACAAAAGAAAGAAGTTAATAAGCTCATCTGAAACAATTGTTAGGTTTCCCAGGAACAATCCTCCACCCTAAAATGATAGTCATTCCACAATTGCCAAGCTTTTTTTCATGGAACTGGGATGGTTCTATTCTGTTTTGCTCAATTAATGGAGTAACAATTCAACACAAATAACTCATCATTCTCTCCTTACATGATAGCACTTGTATCCTAGTGGTTTGTATAGACTTATATAATGTGCTGATTCCCAATAATTTGGGGAACACTCTGAAGACCTTCCTGGGATATCATGTTATGATGTCATAATTAGTACCATGATTTAATTTAAAAAGCATAGGGCTTGGAATCAGAATGTCCGAGTTTAAATCTTGCTCCTGACACTTACTAAGTGACTTTGAATGGGATACATTCCTTCAGTAATAAATAAAGGCTCATACTAGTTAGATGCTCTTTAAGAATTATTTCAGCCTCATATTCTGTTACTGTATGATTCTTTGGGGAGGTAGTAATGAGCATGGAGGAAGAGTATAGTATAGTAGGAAGAGTCTTGAACTTGGGATCAACACTAGCTATATAACTTTGGGCAAATCATTTACCTTTTCAGGATTCAATTCTATCCTCTGTAAAGGAATAGGTTTGGACTAAATGATATTTAAGGTCTCTTTTAGTTCAAAATCTATTAGAATAAAGAATCAAGCCATTCCTCATCACTTCACTCGCAGATTATTGCAATAATTTTCTAGTTGATCTCCTTGACTGAAGTCTTTTTCCATTAGAATCTATCATTGAATCAACTACCAAAGTGATCTTCCTAAAACTTTGCTCTATGTTGCTGTCATTCCCTGACCACTCCACAAACTCTAGTGACTATCTATTGTTTCCAGAATCATTTATAAATCCCTCTTCTGGCTTTTAAAATCCCTGGTTCTTTTCAACCTTTCCAGTCACCTTATACTTTACTTCCTTCCATTTATTCTACCAAGCAATACTGCATTTCTTGGCTTTTTTCTCAAACTTGACAATCCATCTCCTGACTTGCCATTTCATTAACTGTTTCCCATGCTCTGAAAACTTCCCCTTCTCACCTCTGCCTCCTAACATTCTTCAAAACTCAGCTCAAATCCCACCTTAAACAAAAGGCCTTTCCCTGTTTCTTCCTCTTTTAAATTATTATCTTTTCAGATTATACCATGTTTACACTGTATAGATCTAGTATGGACATAATTGTTTGTAAATCATCTTCTCCATTAGAATGTCTTTCTTTGTATTCCCAAAGCTTAGCAGAGAACACATAGTAGGTACACAGTATATCCTTTAAAGGTACTTTTTTTTTTTTGTAATCATGATTGATTCCAATCCTTGCCAGCTCTACATTTAATTAGATAATTACATTATCACAATTGACTTAGTTGCCTCAAAAGTAGCAAGCATGAATATTTTAAATCTGGACTATAGTCTTTTAGTAGGATTAGCCCTTTCTTCCCTTGAAGACTTTATGAAGAGGATGTTAATGAACTCTTTTATGGCATCCCTATAGGACAAACAATTTTTAGGTAAGTTAAAAATGTTCCTGTTTGTTAATGTCAAGGAACTTAAGCCATCCATTTCTTTCTTGCTCTTTTTCTTTGTGTGTATGTGTGTGTGTGTGTGTGTGTGTGTGTGTATAGATAATTAGATCACTAATTTTTTCTATCATACATCCCAAGTTCTTCCAGTTCCAATAGAACTTTAAAAGTTAAAAGTGTGGTAAATTTAATTTATTTAATAGCATTTGTCAAATGTTGTTGAATTAAAATTTTATTGAAGAAAACTATATTTTCCTTTTCTGGGGAATACACACACGTGTATATGCATACATCTGTACATATGTATATACATAGGTACACAGACATCACTATTCGGGACATATCTTTCTTCTAGGATATCTTAACTATAAGCCATCATATTTTTTGGACATTTTATTCTTGATATATAGGATGTGATGCTAAGTAGTATGTTAGAGAAATCAAACAAATCTCAGGGAGACTTGGGTTCCCACCTTGCTTTTGGTGTCACTGGTTGTATTACTGTGGGCAGGTCACAACCTCTTCTTTTCCTCAGGCAATTATTTAAGTTTGAGTTAAAGACAAGTTGCTGATCTGCATCAATTGAGGGAGTTTCCACAGTGGGAGTGTCCTAAACTAATGAGATTACAGATGTGAGCTTATACATACACATATATACACATATACACATATACACACTGAGATTTATACATAGAAATACATTTTAGTAAGATTAATATCTATGCATTTATAATAAATGCATAAGTAAAAATCCTGAATATATGTGTGTTTCCAGACTTTAAAAAGTACCAAAATGTGTCAGTTGTTATTCTAACCTTTGAGAATTGAGAGCCATCTCTATATCCAGAAGGGAGTAGGACTTTAATCAAGCTTAATTAGTAAATACATGTGAATAAATAAAAAAATGCTTTCATTCTCTAATTACCAGGGATACAAATACAATATAATTCTGACCCTCCAGAGGCTTATAGTTTAGTGTAACACACATGCAAGAGTGGCAGTCAAGGGAGAAAACTTTTGGTTTGGAAAATTACAAAAAATAGCAAGTAGAGCCATTGGAAATATACTTATGATAGACAGATAGATGGTCCAATCCAATAAACATTTATTAAGCTCCTTCTATGTCCCAGACATTTCCAACTCTAACCCTAAATGTGCACAAGAAATACAATCAATTAAAAGGAAAATAATATCTGCCTTCAAGAAGCTTAATGAGGGTGGGAAGAAGAGAGCAGAAAGGACCAGGAAAGCAGAAGGTGAAGGGGGCAGATTACAGAGATGGATCTGGCACCAGAGCAATTTGTTTAATGGAGTTTACATCAAGCAAAGCAACAGCTGCAAAACAGAATGAACTGAGAATCCATTGTCTATCTTATAAAAGAAAACATTGGGAGGAGTTCAGTATGCCAACTTTCTGACCCTCCATTCAGAGAGGATGCTGAGGGAGATGTCCTAAGTCAACACTTAAATTACCAGTCTGGGTGATTGAGCTTATCTGGGCAAGGGTACCTTGCTCCTGGAGCTGAAAACTGGAAGAACTTCAAATGTAACATATGCTAATTCATTTGATCTTCACAATCTTATAAAATAATAGCTATTGTTATCCCCATTTTATAAATAAGAAAACTGGAGCACAGAGAGGTTGTGATTTGTTTAGAGATTTTAACATGTGTGAGGAAGTATTTGAACTCTGGTCTTCCTGACTCCCAATCTTGTGTTTTTTTTCTACTCTATCACCAAATTTACAAATATTTGTCCAGTTCTGTGGTTATGTGTGCATTCATCTTCATCAGTCAGCTTCTTTATTTCTGGGTTGAGTAACTGATGAATGGTAAAGACAGTGTTCAGCAGCAATCTAAACCAATGATACTGGATTGATGCCTTGAGCATCATTATAGGGCTTGTCCAAAATTCAGGGTTTTACATTCTTCCTAGTTCTTTGCATCCTACTGTTTTATCTAGAATACATCTGTGGCAGTCTCCAAATTCATAAATCAACTTCCCCTCCATGTGTGTTAAACTGTGAAATGTAAGAAAGAAAATTGCCCAGCACTCTTCCACAAGGTCAGCTAAACCTACTGAGACTCTTTTAAACAAAACTTAGGTGTGTCCTATTTCTAACAGAAAAAAATCTATGGGAAATTTAGGAAACAAAAAAAGGAATTTATATTCCTTTATAACTATATTAATTTATAGCTATATAGCATGTAATATGTAATTTACACTCTAACCTGGGTAACAGAAGAGGCATGTGCTAAGAAGGCACTGTATCCTTGAGTATATAATTTATATTGAAATTATATTGAGAATATAATCCCCATATGGAATATCACAACTCTATTGCTATGATAGTCAGACATTGATACAGTACTGCCTTAAAGGGATTTCTACATTCAATGCAATTTGGGGGATTAAGGGTGTCCCCCAACTCCAACAAATGTCTTATCCCAGTAACTAACCAAATAGAAATAGCTGGGTTTATTAGAGGTGGCCAGAAGTCAGTCCAGGTGCCTTAACTGCAAACCAATTTAAGACCTGACTGTGATCATTAATTGCCACATATTACATTTTATCACTGGGCAATTTAATGTCTCTGACCTGTTGGGCATACTCATCATAAAAAAAAATCTTTGAGAAAAAAAAAAACAGGCAGTCAAAAAAAAAAAACAAAAAAAAAAAAACCTTAGTAATCTATCTGACTGAGTTTGTGGCTGCCCATGCTTGAAGGTCTCTGGATACCTATGCCTAAATAGCTAAAAACAAAATTATAATAAAGGGAAGCATTATTGAGTTGATCTGAAGGTTCCCTCTGAAAATTATAATGAAAAGGGCAGAGCTAACACTGCTGAACAGCCTTACTATTAACTGCTTGCCTTTAAATATTGGAGATGGTTATTTAAACCAAATACCTGGAGTAGCCGTTCTCTAATAACATTCATTGTAATGACTCTAGACATGAAGTGTAAAAATCTCATTACTGCTTCCAAACTTACTACCATCCACACAAACATAATATATTGACTTTGGCAATACCTCCATGACTTAACAAGTTTGTGGAATCAAAATGAACTAAAAAAAGGGGGCTTTCTGAAAGATTTCAGAGAAAATTCTATAGAATTGCTTTATTAATGCACCCTTTTTGGAGATTAGATAATTCCATCTGTGTAAACTGGGACATTAAATAATAACTGTGCGACAAATAGCAAGCAAGTCTTGGGGATAGAAACCAAAGCTTTCACTGGAGAAATCACACACAGAATCCAAAGAAATGCCATATTTGCAATGCATGTCTTATGTTCTCTCTGCTATTACCAGGAGCAGAAGGGCAGTATAGGTAATACAGAGCCCAGCCTGTTGGCTACTCAGATATGTGACCGTGAAATGGACAGGACAAAACAGATGAGCTGGGCCAGGTGAGAGCCCTCATCCTACTTGCACGTGCTTCCCTTGCCATTCTGTTTATATCAGTACGAGGACAACAAACGGTTAACTAAAGGAGACAAAATCCACTGTGACCAGAAGGTCTCTGTGCAATCATCAGTAGAACTAGCTATTATAGCCAATTTAATAGCTTGAAAATGAACTCATTAGTGGTCTTTTATCAGTGGAAGAAAGTCTATTAAATCCGGATGTGTGAAGAAGCAGTACGGAGGCTCATTTCCATCCCACTTGTGACCTGAACAAATCAGAGAAATGCTTTTCAAGTAACCAGGGTCAGGCTTGACTGCAACACGCTATTTCTGACGCTGTCTCCTAATGTGTCTTTCCTTCAGGTTTTTGAGGCAGTTAATTTTAATTTACGGTGTGGTGGGGTGCTTCCCCTGCTTCCCTTGCCCTACCACCGCCTTCCAGAAACACACGCCCCATCTCTGGGGATGGCAGAAAAAACCTGCCATGAGCTTGGCTGGATTTTTAATGTGTCATAGAATCTCATGTCTCTGACATGCTGGGATTATCAGTCACTACTCTCAACTCCAAAGGGGCTTAAGATAAAGCATTTAGAAATGAGTCATAGACAGGTGCTTTGATCAGTGGTATTGTCAGCAAAGAATCCTCATATTCAGGGCAGACTAAACCACTTTTTGCTGATAGTTAAAGATTACTTGGACAAATGGTTAAATATAATCATATGTGAATCAGTTTTTCCTTACCCCTTGGGCTGAGGGACAGATTTAAGCCAAGGTATGTGAAATACTTTGATGATGGAAATTCTTAGGAATGCCTATAAAGTTTTTATTCTTTTTATTTTCTGTTCCTTGCTCTCCTCTGTTGCTCTGTTTTTGTTTTGTCTTATTGCCTTGTATTATTCACCTTTTAATTCAATAAGTTTACCTCAGTAAAAGACTATAACTTACACAAAGATGGAACTCTTTCTTCGATTTTTCTAGGAAAATCCCATAACACCTATCACAGCCCTAGGCATATTGTTGTGATTCAATAAATGTGTTCATAAGATCATATTTTCAGAGCCAAAAGGGAGTTGAGAGGTCATTGAGTCATCCAACCCTTTCATTTTAGAGGTGAGGAAATTGAGGTCCTGATAATCTGTGACTGGCCCAGTGTTATACAGATGATAAGTGCCTGAGGTGGGAATTGAACTGAGATCTTCCGTACTTAAAATCCATAGTTCTAATGTACTATCCATCACTGTTATTTTAGAACTGTATCGGTGTTTAAGAACATGGAATCATAAATTTTGAACTAGAAGGCATCTGAGACCATCAAATCCAACCAGTACTTTTTATAATTGAGGAAACTGAGGTTTAGGTACATGATCTGACTTTCTTGGTGGCACACAGCCTTTAAGTGCCAAGCAGGTATATCCTTAATGTCTTTTTTCAGACATCAAAGTTCCCTTTATTGACAGAATATGGGTTCAAAAAATTACTATTTTTATCCAATCCTGACTTTCTGTAGAATCCTGACATTATAGAAGACCTTAGATCCTTCATGTAATCTAATTTTGGCTGGATATGAACAGGGGGAATTAATTCAGTTTATTAAGTGAATTTGCAAAATATCAACGCACTTTTCTTTTCCCTCTATAAAGCTCACCAAAAATGTTATGGGGGGGAGCTTTTCTGAGTTCACTTGAATTCCTTGTTTTGCTTTGCTCATACTAACCCAGATTTCTTTTGTACTAAATGTTAAATTATGTTTTTCTTCTTTCAAATGGTTTCAACCATAAAATAGAGATTCATCTGGCAAAAGGAAAAGAAAACAATGAGCAAAATGTTTGACCAACAGAGGCATCATGTCAATGTGGATGGTAAAATGGACTTGAGATTTTAAAAGGCTTGGGTTCAAATTACAGATCTCACATATATTAGCTCTGTGACCAAGGATAGTGCTTAACCTTTCTAATCTTCAGTTGCCTCATCTGTAAAACAGAAATAATATCAAGAGCATATCACACCCAACCCCCCATACTCTCTCATTCCCCAGATTTTAGAGGGCCCCAATGAGATAAAGCAACTTTGAAAGATCTAAAAATAGAAATGTCAGTTATTAAAATATGGACTCTGGAAAAGGAAGAGAAAAAAGAACCTCAGAAGTCCAGAAATGAATATTTATTAAGAAAGAATCTACAGATGACTATGCTTCCCAGAGAGACAAATTTTAAGCATTT
The DNA here is from genome assembly GCA_023553655.1 of Myrmecobius fasciatus. Lineage (NCBI taxonomy): Eukaryota > Metazoa > Chordata > Mammalia > Dasyuromorphia > Myrmecobiidae > Myrmecobius > Myrmecobius fasciatus. Next base: position 12,128 of record JAJPUD010013627.1, read on the forward strand.
CACATTTCTATCTTTATACAAGATGTCACTGTCATACTCAATTGTTAAATTATTGGTAGACAGGATGAAAATTAAAATATTTAAACGGCAAAACTGTTTTATCTTTTCTCCTATACATAGCATTTTCGTTATAGAAATGTATTTTTATTTCATTTATTATTCAAGTTCATCTACCCTTGGGATGCTATCATTATTGTTAATACCTCTGTGACTGTCAATCTCTACCTGTATTAGCTAAATATATAAAAACAAACCCATTTTCAATTCTTGGGAAGACAGATATATCCCTTTGGAAAATCATGGCATCCACACTGGAGTATTTTTACTTTAAACAATGTGGACAGAGTTGAGGCCTAGAGATTGATACACAGAAATATTTCTCTAAACAATTTTCAAATGCAATTCACAGTGAATAAGATAGGATAATAAATATAAAAGTAAAAATAATAACAATTTAATTAGTGGCTAGGAAATCTCTGATGATTCCCCCTAAGTAATTGATTGATAGAAATCAAGTATAGTAACCAAATACTAATTATCCAGTCTGGAGTCCAGCATGGAATTGACCTAGATGGTCAAAGCAGGAACAGGTAGGGAAGAAGAGAAGGATGTGTGTTGGGGGAGAGACAGAGAGAGAAATCAAGAGAGATGGAGTCAGAGCCAGTGAAATAAGCATACACGAAGAAGACACTTTTCTGGTATTCTGTATTGAGAGTAATTGGTTCAAGCTCATTTTAAGGTGAAGATATTTCTATCATTTGGTATTTGGCTAGAAGGATACTGGACTTCAATGTCATTCTACTAGAAAAATAGTTTTAGTCCCTTAGATAAAGAGTTCTCTCTCTTTTTTGTGTATATTTACCTCTCATATGTTTAGCTTGATTTTTTAGTGTTTGTGTATATGGCTTAAGCACTCTGCCAAAAATCACCTTATGAATCTAGGAATGGTGTCTAACCTATCTTGATTTTCCCCATTTAGCTAACAAGAGTACCTTATATCTATTCTTCTGGTTTATCCATATAAAGCCAAGTAATTAATGTCAGCTTGGTCCTTGGAATGCTTTATTTGTCCTTTTATTTTTGCCTCAGTCTTCTAAATTTTAACAGCTGTATTGAAGAGGTCAACAATATAAAAAGATGAAAAGATTATGGACTGGACTGGACATGGAATGGAAATAGCCAAAGCATAGAGGATTACTAATTATAGATTAGATGAGCACAGAGTTGCTTTTCTCAAGCTCAAGATATTCAACATAGGGGTGAACCACCTTGAAAGAAATCAGTATAAGAAACAGCAGGTGGGGAAGCTAGGTGGCACAGTGGATAGAGCACCAGCCCTGAAGTCAGGAAGACCTGACTGAGTTCAAATTTGACCTTAGACACTTAGTATGCTCTAGCTGTGTGACCCTGGGCAAGTCACTTAACCCCAATTGCCTCAGCAAAAAGAAAGAAAAAAGAAAAGGGAAAAAAACATTGCTTTTTGCAATAGGAATGCATTTAGGAACTTCATTTCTGCTAAATGGACACAGGATTGAGAAACAAAGAATACCAAAATGAAATGACTCATTTTTTTTTTGAGATCATGTCAGGTGAAACTGGGAAAACAAAGTCCCTATCTCTTCTCTCTTAAGACTTGAAAGCTCTCAGCTGTTTAAGCAGTTAAAGCATTTGGTCAATCTTACTTAGTCAAGAGAAATTGATTGGTACCTCTTCTGGGTATGTTTTGTTTTTGTACTGCCTCAGCTTCCTCACTTGTAAAATACAGATAATAATGGCACTTATGTCACTGAGCCATTGGAAGAATCAAATGAGTTAATATACATAAAATGCTTCCCAAACTTTCTAAAACAACCTATTAATGTCTGATATTATTCTACAAAAGGCAGAATGGCATTGTAGAAGGAGTGTTGGAAAGAAGTAGTTTGAATCCCATCCTGACTTCTATAAACTGTTCAGTCATGGCCTGCTGATTTGGACCTTTGAGCCTCAGTTTTCGCCTCTGGAAAATGGGAATAATACATTGCAATGATATTTCAAGATCAATTGATAGTATGTGATGTGATTTTGTGAATGCCTTAATGAACTATCTAAACTGGAAATGTGATATCATTAAAATGCTATATAAATATCAGCAACTATCATTCCAGCCAATTAATAATAGCTAGATTTATTTGGCACTTTAAGGCAAAGCTTCTTAAACTGTGGGTAATGATCCCATGTAGTGGCAGGTAACTGAATGTTGGAATTGTGAAATTATGATATATTATCAGTAAATGTTACATTTGTATACCCATATATCCAGGGTAGCATAAAAATTTCTTGTGTGAAAAGGATTAGTGAGTGGAAAAAAGTTAAAAAGCCCTGCTTAAAGTTTACAAAGCACTTTATATATGTCTATAGTGGCTCATTCACAAGTTTGTTAGGTGGGTGTTATTATTAATCCCATTTTACAGATAAAAAAATGAGGCTGAGAGAGGTTAAATGACCTGTTGAGAATAATACAATCAAGTAATGAGTCATAATTTGAATTCAGGTCCTTTTGACTCCAAATTCAACACTGTTTCTACCTTATCACCTAACTGCCCTACCATTCAGGGTTATGAGTAGTCCTATACCACTAGAGCCTAGCATTTTCTCAAATGACCACATGGCACTCCTTCAGTCCTCCAATTTCTCATTTTTAGACTCAGACACCCACCACCCCTTAGAAGTATATTTATTAGGTATCAATGACTTCTAAAAGCCCTAGCCTTCTTTGTAGGGTTACTCAAATAGAAGTTTAGGATTATTCTTACTCTAGCATTCATCCTTCTAAAGAAATAACTTTTTATTCTTCCTTAATTAGAAACCACGAAGGCAGTCTTTATAGAGTTCCTGCTTCCCAATTCTCATACTCAATGTTTACCCATACAGCTGCTCCCTTGCACAATAATACCCCAATGGGATGTAGAGGTAATTAGGAAATATTATTTCATGTATACAACCACAGTATAGATTCATTCACTCTACGTAGTCAGAACTGCTCTTAGGAGGCTATAAATTTGTATATAAAATACCTGTATGCTCTGGCTAACACCTCTAACTGCATATGATATTTTTGTTATCATTTAGCAGGGTTAACTGATGCCCTATTTTGTTTGAGAGTCTTTCCTACCTTGCTAACAACATTAAACTTTCTCAAAGGAAAAAGAAAATGCAGATGAAAAATAGCACACATGCTGATAGCATACTGCCCTCTATTCCCAAGTTTTTAGCCAGCATGTCCTAGCCAGGACAAGAACATGGTCACCTATCCCCTTGAAAGAGAAACTGTCATTCCTAATTCATTTATACAGGGCCCTTAAGGTGCCGTTAGCAAACTGAAAGAGCTCTAAAGCAAAATTAATCTAGTCTGACTGAAGCAAACTAGTTTTTCTTAAAGCTATAAAACATTTTGAGAAAGGTAGGTCACACTGCTGTCCAGGCTCATGCACAGTGCCACCTGACATCTTGATGTTAGGTATATGTTTGATGTGCCCAAAGGAAAGGAATAACAATGATAGCTCACTTTGGCATAGGGCATTAAAGTTTATGAAGTAATTTCCTTCCAACAGTTATGTAGGATATTTAGCTCCATTTTAGTGATGATGAAACTGAGGCACAGATAGGTCAATCTCTTGATTCCAAAGATAATACATTAAATTACATTATCTATTATCTACTTTATGTTCACTCACAATCTAACACTGAGTTGGTATCAATTACCTATGTGTATGAAGGAAATCTATTTTCCGAACCAAACTCAAAGTTAGCCAAAATTTCAGAGGTAGTTTGTGTGCTATGCATTTGTTTAATAATAATAATGATAATTATTCTGGTAACAATACTGATAGCTCTAATTTATAGAGTAAGATTTACAAAGAATTGTACATGGGTCATCTCACTGGATCTTCTTCTCAAAAACATTTAGAATATTGGTATTTTCATCCCCATTTTACAGATGAAGGAACTGAGACTGAAAGAGGCCATATGACTTGCCTACTACTAAATATCTAGGATAGAATTTGAACTCGGGTGTTCTTGATTGCAATTCCATCACTTCCACCCACTGGGCCTCCTAAATGCTTCTCTCAAAGAATCTCACCAAAACTCAAATCCCATTGCAAATTCCAATTGAATTCTTAAAAGGTTTTTTTTTTCTTTTCTTTTTTTCTTTCTTTCTTTCCTTTTTTTTTTTGCTGAGACAATTGGGGTTAAGTGACGTGCCCAGGGTCACACAGCTAGGAAGCGTTAAGTGTCTGAGGCCAGATTTGAACTCAGGCCCTTCTGACTTCAGGGCTGGTCTCTATCCACTGCACCACCTAGTTGCCCCTCTTGCAAGATTTTTAATAAACACTGCAGGAAAGGCATTGCTGCTACCCTCTGTTAATTGGAGGATGGGAGAAAAAGTGAATGGTTTATGCCAAGGAAGTAAATCACTTTTCTGTTCTCATAATCTTATAAATTGAGAGTAATAGCACACAACTTATAAAGTGAAGGGACAGCAAGTTCTGTTGTCCTGAAATGGCTCAGTTACCGGATAGGCAGGTCCTCGGGTAGCATCACTTCACTCGTGTGATTTCTCATGTCCTGGTGCATTGATTCCAGTACAGCCTGAAGAGTGAGCAGGATGCATTTATCTCCTTACATGTTTTCTATGTCTATGTTCTATAGAGCATGTACCTCGTAAGTATGAGCATTGCAAAAATAACTTGTCAATGACCCTGTATCTAAGGTTCCACAATAACTTATGAGCATCTACTCAGATTGCATTTTCAGTAGAGAGCAAACCCTTTTAGTGAAGGAATAAAAGCTCCAGATTCTGCATTATTAGTGAAATGCCTCTGCAAGTAATAGATATGGATTAAAATAATACAACATATATATATATATATAATACAACATATATATATATATATATAACAAAAATATAAAAACATAGATTTAGGTCTGAAATGGGTCCAAGGAAGTGATCAAGTTCTTTTTTTTTTTTTTTTTTTTTTTTTTTTTTTGCTGAGGCAATTGGGGTTAAGTGACTTGCCCAGGGTCACACAGCTAGGAAGTGTCTGAGACCAAATTTGAACTCAGGTCCTCCTGACTTCAGGGCTGGTGCTCTAACCACTGCGCCACCTAGCTGCCCCTCAAGTTCTTATTTTAAAGATGGAGACAGTCCATGGTGGAGCCCAAGTTTGAATCCAGATCTTTTTACTGCAAACCTAGCATTCTTCCCACAGCATATGTTGATTGCTCCTTTTGCTGGTAGGATGGGTTAGTGGAAGGAACACCAAAAAGGAAGTCAAATTTGAGTTCTAGTATGAAAAATCCCCTGACTAACTGTGACACCTTCAGTATAACCCTAGTATTTTCTGTGTCTTAGTTCTGTCAACTAAAACTTATATTGTCCAATTTTTAATATCTTTTCCAATTTTAACATCCCATGATTATTTGTTAGTATGGAGGCTTGGATCTCCTCTCGATATTTTTTAGTGCAAGGAATGGTACACATTTAAGACATAAGAGTAGGAATGGTTGGGAGTCATTTTTGGCAGCAGGGTTCTTGACCTTTCCTTTGAATGACACCAGACAGGCCATATGCTATTCTGCCTATGTTTAGTGCCAGCCCTGTATAAGGCACAGTCATTTCAGTCCAAGAAGGACTGAGGAGCCATAGTCAGTCAGACATTGTCAAAGGTCCAGGCAGCTTGTTAGCCTTTGATTTACTGAGGCATGAAGTGCTCTGGCCCATCCCAGCTGGAAGAATGACTGCCACTCTGCCCCAGACACTGCCCTGCTTGTCACCTCAACTCAGTTCCCATACTAATTTCTCCAAGAATCTATCTTCTTCTTCACCCTTGGCTCCACCCTAGGTTGTTTTTATCCAGGAGACAGTTACAATCAAGGTGCACTCTTGAAGAGAAGCAGCAGGGGCAGCTGAGGGTCCTAATGCATATTGTGATGGGATCAGGTGTCCTAGGAAGCCTCGGGCAAGCTAGCAGTGATGGATCGGACTATTCAGTGACAAAGGACGACAGACCTCTCTCCTCGTTCCTCTAGCATGGTGATGAATTGACAACCCAGGAAAATGTGGAAAGAAGAGAAGAAAATATCCCTTTCCCCCTCTCCTTCTCCATCCTTGAAAGGGCCTTTGCCAAGCAATGATTTTTAAATTTGCCTCCTAGAAATGATGCAAAGAATAGTTAATTCAAGATAGGAAAAAACTTGGAAATGCAAAGTATCATGGAGGAAAAACAAAAAAACATTTTTAGTGGACCTGATATTTGGAGAATCCTGGGTGACTAAAGTACCTTTGGGGAATGGATAAGTCAACCAAGTGAACTGAATTGCCCATAAAGAATACTCACCAGGATACCAATTAGTTAATTGTCTCAAAAGCATTAATAACACATGGGTGAGTAGCACTTCACCCTAGGGTTAGTTTAATAATCCATCACCTCATTGTTATCACTTGGCACATGATGACCAGACATTGCTCCACAAAAGCCGTAGGCCTTTCCAACCTCCACCCACACTCTTTTCTTTTCTTTTTTTTTTTTTTTTAATTTATGTACTTTCATGTTCAATGCTCATTGTGGTATTTTGAGAGGAATAAAAAGCAACTAGATTTTTGATTTCTCTTCATTCTGTTCTTCCCCCTATTTCAGTGGGGGGAAAAGGACTGAAATCTCATTGGGCTCAGTGGAAAATTCTACTAGCTGGTGAGAAAATAAACCTGGGGAGGGAGGATAAGCTATGGTAACTACTGCTTTATCACATTCAACTTACTAGTTTATCTCTTAAACACATGGTTTCTTGATAAGGAAGGGAGCCTGCTTTTAAAATTGTTTATAATCTCTTCTTACAGAAGGGAATATTCCCATTGTCATCTATAGGGTCCATTGTAGTGGATTCCTGTCACATTTTTCTTGAACACCTAGAAGTGTCACCTAAGCGCAGAGACCCACTCGTGCTTTTTTTCATGCAGGCTGGCTCCCAGGGAAATACCATGCCAATGTTCCACAGATTTCACTGGATACCAGTCAGTTTCTTCTGGGTAAGTAAAAAAAATAGTGACATTCATTTACCTCTTAGTTTGTGATACTCCCCAGAAAGGGGTTCCAGTGTGGTGGAAAGCTTGCTGGATGTGGAGTTAGTATATTTGGATTCCGATTGTGACTTTGCTACCCCTATTTTATTTTGGGTAAATTACTTAATCTCTGTGGGATGCAGGATTTTTTTTTTATCTGTGAGAGACAGACAGAGTGGGGGGGAGACAGGCAGAGAGACAGGCAGAGAGACAGGCAGAGAGAGAGAGAGAGGCAGAGAGATGGGGGAGGGGGGCAGAGAGACAGAGACAGACTGAGACTGAGACAGACAGACACAGAAACAGAGATAAATAGATAGACAGAGACAGACAGAGACAGAGAGAAATAGAGACAGAGACAGAGAGAAACAGAGAGACAGAGACAGACAGAGAAACAGATAGAGAGACAAAGACAGAGACAGACAGACAGAGAGACAGATAGAGACAGAGACAGAGAGAAACAGAAACAGAGACAGAGACAGAGAGAGAGAAACAGAGACAGAAACAGAGAGAAACAGACAGAGACAGAGAGAAACAGAGACACAGATAGAAAGAGACACAGAGACACACAGAGAAATGGACTAAATGTAGTTTTAAGAAATTTCTTGCTCCAGAAATCTGGAACCAAGATAATCATTGATTTGGTCTTTGCTCATGTATAAAATCAACGTGTAGTTTCCTATGGGTGAATGAATTGTCAAAGTCATAAATACTTCCCACCCTATCCAATGCCTGTTTCCTTTTTAAATTTATAATCACTAAAAGCTAAAAGTCAACATTCTCTCACAAATGGTATATACCACAATGCTAATGTCCTTCCTTTTGGTTGGAGAACATGGTGACTATGTGCTAGCATCAATTGTTAAGATAGGGCAATGAGCAAAAGGACAATAAGTTCTAGCAGCTGGAAATGGAAACTAGAATGTAAACATGGTTTTGGCAAATTCTGTGACTACCAGCAGAAGTGATTTTGCCATTTCCAGCATGTGTTGTGGTTTGCAATAGTTGCCAGTATCATTCAGCTTGGTGATATAGTAGATAGAAGGCTGGATTTGTTTTCAGGAAGACCTGGATTGTCATTTTGTGCAATTACTAGATCCCTCTTGACTTTGGGAAAGTGACCAGTTCTCTTCAACCTTGGCTCTTTTATTCATAAAACAAAATAACTTCCTCCCAGAGTTGATGTGAGAATTATTGTAATATAAATTCTTTGAAGTCAGGGACTGTCTTTTTCCACTTTTTTGTATCCTTAGTGTATGGTACTTGGCACAAAGTACTAAGTAAACATTTATTGTTGGATTAAATTTTCATTATTATTTTTGTTATTAATCAACAATCTCCCTCTTTTTCTCCTTCTCCCTTTTCCACCTCTTCCCTTTTCTGCCTTTCTACCTCTTCCTTCTTTCTCTACTCCTCTCCCTCTGCACTCTCCTTCTTTCTCACTCCTATCTCTTCTCCCTATATTTTTTCCTTTACTTTCTCCCCACTCTTTCTTCTTCCCTTGTTCCTCTTCACTCCCTATTTCTTCCCTAACCTTTTGTCTCTTCTCTCTTTTACTCCTTATTCATACTAGTAGAATGTGAAGAGTTTTACAGTTTAAATAATCGTTCAGTCTCTTTAGATTTTGGGCTTAGCAGCTGGTTTTTACCTTATGTGTAGTGTAGTTTTGCTAATTTAATTCAATGGGCTTTCATTCATTAGAATATTGTCTACTGTGCAGCACACCTGTTCTTTACAAGTGCTACTGTCATTTTTGTATAAGCCTATATTTGGATGAATATATTTGTGACTTTTGCTATATATTCTCATTTTATCATATCAAATTTTATAGCTAATGCTTATACATAAATGATTTCTCATTTATCAATTATTAATAGACTGTGTCCTAATTATTTTAGAGATAGTCAAGGATAATTTTATTCCTTTTATCATTATGCATAGTTCTTATATCACATCAGCAGACTTGATACATACATTTATCCTTTAGTAAACCATTTGCAGAAACTTCTCATATTATCTTTGTGAGCAAAGCAGAGAGATGTTAATAGAACTAGTTAAACTAGGATTTGGAAAAATAATCAGACCTAAATAAGATAGTATTTACTTACTAATGAGTTAATGTCAGCTTAGTGGAAGGTCTTTATTGGAGTTCCCTAAGAATCTGTCCTTGACCTGTAGTATTTTATCAATTATCAATAAGAGATAGCAATAGAAATGACAGTTTGAAATTGACAGAAGACAAAGCTGTGAGTGATAGCTAATGCTGCAAGGGAAGAGATTCAAAAAGATCTTGATGATGGACTAAAACCAATAAGATTAAATTTAGTGGAAACAAATGCAAAATCTTTCATCATAATCAAAAACCAGTGTGAAAAGTATAATAGGATGTATAATAAATTCTTCTGAAAAATATCTAGAAACTTTATCAAACCAGAATATGCAGATAATCTAGAAATTACATCAAAATGCCAAAAGTGTGGTTTAGCAAGCACCTTCTTTCTCCCTCTTCTGCTCCCCAAAGTACTAACATAATCAAGCTGAATTAAGAAAATAATTAAATAGCATGAAATGAAAGCCTTTTGCATTTTATCCTAGCATATCTAGATTATTGTGTTCAGTTTGGGGCACCGCATTTTAGAAAGAACACTGATGAGAATTCAATGGAAGAATGATATAATAGTAAGTGAAAAGCAACTAGTAGATTCAAGGAGTTCAGGATCAGTGGGAGGAATTTGGGATTAACCTCTCTGGCCCTCAGTTTCCCTATATATAAAATGTGGGAATTGGACTAGATGGATTCCTCACCTGTTCTAAATCTATGATTTGAACTAGATAAACCGGATTTTTTTTTGCCATTCCTTATAAATGATTCTCAGTCTCCTGTCTCAAAAACTTTTATTTTCTTCAAATTTTAGCTCCTTGCATGGCTTGAAATGTTTGATGAATATTTTGCATAAACTTATATATATATATATATATAAATGTTGTCTTCTCAGACTATAAGCTATTTACATAAACTATTTAATAAAGATGTAGCAAATGAGACAATGCATGTAAAATGCTTAAAACTATAAAGTGTCTTATTGATATTGGTTGTATGATTGCTTTTTGACCCACTCAGATTTTACCACAAATAGAATTTTTCCTATTTTACTTTAACATCTTTCAAGGATAGTGAGAAACTAAGGAAGAATTTGTCAAAATAAAACAATAGAATTATATGCATATTAGGATGGGAATGGGGGCATAATGGAATCATTTGTTCCATTGTGGAAATAATTCCCTTTGTCCACATATCTTTCTCTTCCTCATTTAGTTCCCCAATTCTTCCCTGAAATTAATTTAACCTCTTTTTCCAGTGCATAGTATGGAAAGTTTACCAGTCCAAAAGGGATTCTTAGCTAGTTCTATTCCATGAATTGGATGAGAGAAGAAACTAGTTCAGCTGTCTGACATTCTCCTCCTCAGTTCTAGCCAGTTCCCTCCCAACAAGCCACTTTGGCAGTGTATGAGACTAAAAAGAATCTTCTTTCTCTTCCATTCATCAGTCACATCATCATTCATCTCCCAGACTACTCCAGGAGGCTAAAATAGATTGGATTATGTGGGTTTATGTAGTTCAGATCCTTGTATTCTGGAGGGGGGGAGGGGAAGGAGTAAGTAAGATTAATATAAGAAAGCCAGCTGGCATGGGCCAGTTTTTTTTTTGTTTGTTTGTTTGTTTTTTATTTTTTTTTTGAGTTTAGGAGGGAATTTCCAGCTTGTCTAATTTAATCCCTCTTTTACCCAGTTCCTACAATTTTCAGCCCAGTGTCTTGTATATAGTGTAGATCCTTAAAGAAGTTAGTACACTATTTAAAAAATTCTATCAGTTTGATGTCCCTAAGTGATGATGGTATCACTATTGTGATTAAATTGCTTCTCAGTATTAATAATATAGCATGAGTTATGATGGCATTTCCCCCCTCCTTTTACAACATGAAGAGGCATAGCACTGATTTTTCAGAGAACATTAGGACAAAACAGAAAAAAATATGTGCTAATAGGAAAAGTCTTGGACTACTGTTTTTATTTCCTGGCTAAAACTATTATTGTCATTGGATACTCAGATGAAACTACATTATTCTCTCTCATTGTCAAAGATCATGGTAGATTTTTTTTCCTTAAAAAAATCAGGCCTTTAGAATTAGTAGTTCATATAGGAAAAATCTTGATTTCATTAACATCAGGAACTTCCCAGGTGTGAACTCCTTCCACCAATGCAAATTGGGACCCATTTATCACTTAGTACATAAGCCCCTGGGAGTTACTTTAGGAGGTTAGAAATTGAATCTTGGATCCCAAAGGCAGTAAGAGACACTATGGTTACCTTTGTGTGGTAAATTTAAAAATCACTTCCTGGGAAAGACTAAGAGTTTTTTTGTTTTTTGTTTTTTGTTTTTAATCCTCTCATACATCAATGAAAACAATGGACATTTTAATTACATGATTGATTTCAAAATTTTTATGAATTAAACTGGTTCAAATGATCTTTTGAAAGAAGAACCTCAAAGAAGCAAGGCCTAGCTTGAAAAAAAATGTTCTGGACTAGAACTTCCAAGAGAATTGGATTCAAATTCTGTCACTGCTCCTTTTAGGTAGGTCACTTTGTTCAAGTTATTAAAATTTTTTGGTCTTCATTTTTCTCATTTCTCTAGCAGTATGAGAATGACGTACTGTTTCTAATGTACCTTTTAGGACTCAAATTCTATAGTATAACACTCCATCTGAATTTGTTTTATACAATTAGACCAAACAACCTTACAAAAAACCTTCTAAAATAAGATTTCATGCGTCAGAATCTATACAGAATTGCAAGAAGGTATATATAAGAATAATTTTAGATTTTAAGTAATATTTAGTTTTTAGTCCTAGTTGTTATTATGAAATCATAGATTTAGAGCCAGAGGAAATCTTACAAATCCACCTCCCAAGACCCCAATTTTAAAGATGAAGATCTGAGGACTTGCCCAGGGTTACATGATAGGAAGTGATAGATGCCAGTATTCAAAAGTAGGTCCTCTGAAGCTATTCAGTTATTTTCCCTAGATTTCATAGGTGGTAAGTAGTACAACAGGGAACCAAATGCAAGTGTTTAATTATCAAATTGAAAATATTTTCCACTGCACCATGATCTCTTACAGAATCAAAATAACAAAGGTTTATAACTATGTAGAAGGAACAATAAGCCCCAATGAAAAAGCTCCAACAGAAAGATGGATAGAGTAAGCTCCTTGTTTTGCCCTATTCATGTACCTTGGCAATAACAACTGGACCATTATCTTGAGCTTCCTATCTCCTTGCCATGGGGAAAGAGAGTCTTTCTAACCCTTAGCTGATATCAGGCTATAAGCCAAATGGACCAGATATAAAAATGTCTAGTTATGGAAATCCTTATCATGATTGAATAGGATTCTAGGGGCACCTAAAATCTATAGAAGATAGATTGTGAAAAAGGCAAACCAAACAAAAATTGAACTAGAATGAGAATTGAGAAGCTTCTCAAAAGCTATATGTCTTTGGGAAAAAATTACTCCATCCTCACAATATTTTTATCTATGAAGGCATTGGACTTAGACGATCTCTAAGATTGTTTCTAGAAAAAAAAATCAACAACAGATTGACTTGGTGTCTAGGAGTCTCATAATCTGCTATAAAAAAAGACCAAAACTTTGAAGATTACTCAATCCTTTTTCCATGCTTTAACTTAATGGCTTAAGCTATCTTGCTATTAGTTTTGGAAAATAATCTCTGGATCTTTCAAAGTGATGATGAGTATGTGTTTCAACAGAGATTTTTTGAAAATCACTATCATATATTTTTTTCAGGCATGTGTGCTTGTGGCACTTGAGAGTATTGACAAATACGCTGGGACAATGGCATTTTTAGCTAGTTATTCTTTTTTAATTTTACTTTTTAATTTGTGGTACTATTTTAATTCATAAACTCCTCCTCTGAGAAACTGGTCTCATTGACAACTAATTTGCCCATGAAAAGGAGTAGAATGATAATATCAAATTTTTTTCCACATCCTAAACTGTGCAAAGCTTGAGTTTTTCAGGAGATTAAGTTTTAAACAGTTACTTCATTGAGGATTTGTGAACATAAAAATACATAAATTACTCAAAAGTATCTTCTCTGCTAAAGCATATTCTTTATTTTCAAGAATCATAAGAGTATGTGGATATGGACTTTTAGCTGGAAGAATATTAAAGGTCATAATGCAACATCCTAATCATTAGATGCAAAAATCAAAACTCAGAGAACTAAAATGACTTTCTTAAGATTATACAACTATTAAGTGTCTGAGGCAGAATTTAACCCTAGATCTTTCTGCCTTTAAAAATAATACCCTATCCACCACACTGGTGAAAAAAAAGAATATTTTGTATTGTATTGTATGGGTGTACCCAGCCTTAAATTGAATCTTATGATTTTATTAGAGATTCATGACTTGCACATTCCTAATCTTTCTTTTGTTCCCTTCAAAAATATTTTTTGAACATCTGTGAGGTACAAGATTGAAGAAAGCGCAAAGTAGAGCAAAATATATCTCCTACTTTCATTGAAAGATTTGTTTGAGTAAATGACAAAATGTGTAATGGCATGTACCACAGGTGAATGGAGAAAGAAAAAATCCATGTAGGGTAGAAATGGAATGGAAGGCTTCTTGGCTGAGAAGGGCTAGAGCTAGATTTGGAAGGATAGGAAGGATTCCATAAATGGGAGGTATGTGAGAAGACTGGGATATGAAACAACACAAGAGATTTTTATGTTCTCCAGAACACATTGTCAACCTTTCTTTTCTAACTTTCTCCAGAGATCTTGTAAATAAGATATCTAATCTAATATCAGAACTTGAGAACCATCAATAGAATAATTAACATATTCAGCATGCCCATTCCAAGGTAGACATAGTGAACATAGACCTGCACACTAGAGAGAGAGAAGGAAAGAGAAATGAATAAGAATGGGAGGAGAGGTAGAGAAGAAAAAAGAGATACTATGATGCCCCTGCAGTGCTTTCCCAGATGCAAGAATTTGATCTTGTTTTTTTTTTTTCTTTCATTTCTGAGACTGTCTGGTGAGCAGAATTTGTTTCATTATAATAATTTATCACCTACAAGATACCAGAGCTACAAAGAGATCGCTGAATAATAGATGAAATTGTGCTGAACAAAGTTTCTGCCCTAAGGAGCTTTCTGTGTAAAAGCATAAGTGGTACCATGTAGGACAAGTAAAACACAATCCAGGATGCATCATCAAATAAAACTAGGTAGTTCAATAGTTCAATATCTCCTCTCTCTCTCTCTCTCTCTCTCTCTCTCTCTCTCTCTCTCTCTCTCTCTCTCTCTCTCTCTCTCTCTCTCTCTCTATATATATATATATATATATATATATATATATATATATATATATATACACATATATATGTGTGTGTGTGTGTATCTCTGTCTCTCTTTCCTATATCTATAAAAGACACAGGGACAGAGAGTCAGAGAGTGGGGGGAGAGAGAGAGAGAGAGAGAGAGATTAGCAGACTACAGACAGTTACAAAGATTATAAAAGTGAGCAGAGCCCAACCTATGAATACATAGCTATCCATTCTATTATTCTGGTTCTAAGTATGAGTCCCTGCCTTTCTTTCTAAAAAAAAAAATCCAGTCTCACTTCCTATCATACCATCATTATTTTTTTTCTTTTATATTTGTTTTTAAGAGACAACATGATAGAATATAAAAATTATTCTTGGTGTTAGAATATTTGGATTTGAGTTCCAGTTTCAACATTTATGAACTATATGAAATCCTTCGGAGCTTATTTCCCCTTCTATAAAAGGACAAAATAATGCCCTAACTCCCCTCTAAGCTTATTATGATGCTTTGGAAATCCTTACAATAACTTTGTGCAGTAGTTAATTTATAATTCCAATCATTCTACAGAAGAAAAAACATATTTGTTTCTATTTGTAAGTTATAATTATCATCATTATCTTTGGTGTCTCCTATTAACATGAAAAGACCTTAGCAGTTGATAATTTAATAGGAATTGATAAATATAGTTTTAAGTAAAGAAGTTTTTTTTCTAATAGGTTGAATTTTATAATATTGAAACCAATTGCATTGGAAGGAGTATGGCTGTCCCTTTTTGGACATTCAAGCTGAGAGTACATAATTATACATTAGTGATACTGTAAAAAGGATGTTTGCTAAAATGTAAGTTGGACTGACTTTATGTGGTCCAGTCCAATCTGATTCTGTAAAAACAACAAATTGATTTTGAATGGAAGAATATAAGGAGAATACATCTGTGATGGAAGGCTCCCCAAAGAGAAGTTTTATTTCCATATCTTTTTGCTCAGGAATGATCCTATATGTTAGAACCATAACACACATACATTAAACTCTGATTAGATGTTTCCTGTATATGGAACTTTTTTTTCCTAATCAGAGATTCCTTTCTCTTCTAACATTTCAGTCTGTCGAGATAATTTTGAATTTTGGTTTCCTATCCATTCTTTTAACATTCTCTTTCAACTCTGGTTGATTCATCTGCCAAAGTGGAAAGCGTGTCTTCTAGATTCTTCACCCAAGTCATTAATAAAAATATTAAAGAGGACAAGGTTAGTAATGGAAACTGACATTTACATAGAGCTTTATGGTTTGCAAATAATTCTGTTCAAGATTTCATTTGATCATTGCAATAGCCCTAGGAAGTAGGTGCCATTATTATCCTCATTTTGTAGATGAAGAAATGGAGGTGAAGAGTTAAGACTTGCCTAGGCTCACAAAACTTAGTAAGTATCCAAAGTAGGATTTGACCCTCAGCCTTCCTGACTCTCTATGCCCCATATTCCTATGCCAGGAGTTTTTAACATGTGTGTGTGTGTGTGTGTGTGTGTGTGTGTGTGTGTGTACATCATGGATTCCAATTTGGTGAAACTTTTGTACTACTTCTAAGAATAATACATTTTTGGAATTACTTTTTAATTTTTTAATAATAGCTTTTTATTTTCAAAATACTTGCAAAGATAGTTTTCAACATTCACCCTTGCAAACCTTGTGTTCCAAATTTTCTCCTTTCATTCCCTGCATCCTCCTCCCCAGAATAGCAAGCAATCCTATATAGGTTAAACATGTGCAATTAAGAATAATCCTTTAACAATTGAAAGAAATGCTAATCTTCAACTAAAATTAGTGAAAATAAAAGTGTATTTTTTTTATCCATCCAAGTTCATGGACGCATTGAAATCTTTTGCTTAATTCAGTAGATCCTCCATCAAGAATGTCTGCACTATGTTGTGCTAAACCTGCAATAGGGCCTAATGAGCTCTCTCTAGAATGGCATAAATCCTTCATTAAATAATAGAATGAAAGTGAGGAAGAATTCAAAGGGGCTGCAAAGGTCACCTATTCTAATCCCTTGAATTTCCAGATATCCCAGAGAGGATGTCATTATTTTTTCATCACTTTGGGCAAGTCATTTTTCTTCTTGAAAATTCAGCTTACTCATTTATAAAAAAGGGAAAGGGGGACTAGATGACTTCAGAAGTCCTTGTTTGATCGAAACTTGTGATCATATGACTTTCCCATGCTCACACAGGTAGCATGTTGAAGAGCAAGCAACAAAAAAGCACTTTGCTCATCCCATGCTATAATAGTTCATGGTTCTATTTGGCTTTAAGATATGCACATGGTTTTTCTTAGTATAAACCTCCTCTCACCAGATAGGGCTGTTCAGCTAGCCAACAGTGCACCTAACTGTATTCTTCTAAAAGTGTGCAAATCCTTCAAATGTCCTGACCTAATTGGCAAAGAGAGTCAACAGTTACATCTATATCTAAGCAGCTCTTGTAGAAGATAAGAAAATATTTAGGCAGCAAGGACTCTTATAACTTCTAAGATTTATTCAAACAATGTCAGAAGACTCTTGTAAAAATAAAGGAGTAAGTTTCCTAAGAACTCCTTGAAAGAATGTCCTCCTTGTATCTTCTTTCCATATAATACTGTGCTCATTGACTATTTCCTTCTCTGCTCACAAAAGGAGACAACTTATCCTGCCATGTTATGTTTCTTCCAATCATATTACTACAGAGTGCTTTAATGATCGAGAGTTTGAGTATTTGCTAGTCTTGAAACCCTACTACAATTTTTTTGTTGTTGTTTTTGTTTTTGCTGTGGCAATTGGGGTTAAGTGACTTGCCCAGGATTACACAGCTAGGAAGTATTAAGTGTCTGAGACCAGATTTGAATTAGGTCATCCTGACTTCTGGGCTGGTAATATCCACTGCACCACCTAGCTGCCCCCTACTACAGTATTTTTGAAAAACTTTGCATGACATTTTACTTAGTTATTCTCTCTAGGTAATGTGGAGATCTCGGTAATTCCCAAATCTTGATGGGAAAGTATTAAGGATTGGCAGTGGTACCAGTTGGCTGGACAAGACTGAGTTAGCATTTGAGTCCTGGCCACTAGAGTCCCAAAGGGGTCAAAAGCACATTAAAAAAGGTTATGAACACCTTTCAATCTTTAATGTTCTGTAAAGTTCAACTTTTTGGTTTGTTTGGATTTTTCCCTCCTCCCTCCTTCATGCTGATTAGATGGTTTCTGAGATGCTGGGTATTTTTATCCAGCACTGTGAACTTCTGTATCCCTGGCTTCAGAATTTTAACCTGAACTTGTTTCTTATGATATTATGCCTGCTTGATGTTAAGACATTGACAACTACTACTGAGCTTTTCCCTTCACTTTGTGAGAAAGAAGTCCAGAAACATATTCAGTGCAGGAAGGCCTCCTAGCATCTCACAACCAGGCAGCCTTATCTCTGGCCAGATTCATTTCTTCAGGGCGGGCAGGCAGGAGAATATTTTTATCTAAAGTATTTCAGCTATCCCTAATGGGACTAATGGAAATTCTTGTGAACTTTGATGGGGTTTTTTAAGTTAGTGAGTTCCTGAAATGGCCAGTAAGGGGAAGAGAGGGAACAGAGGAGCTTACTAGTTCCAACCCCAAAGCCTAGAAAAGTAATATATATATTTTAATAGAGAAAAGGTAAAGACCATAAAGTGGAACAATGTGGTCTTGGATTCCTAAAACTTTGTTTCGGTGTGTTCAAATTATATTTATAAACTCCTCACTTGCTTATATCTGTCTTTACATTCAAAAACAAAGTTTGCCACTATCAGTGAGTCTTGAAAAATGCATCAGGCAGAGAGCACATAGCTCCTTTCAGGAAGGCCTCAAGTTCTCAAGTCCTTTTCCCTTTTTTACATTGACAATTCCAGAGGCTGATCATAAATCATTAATAAAATTTTAACTGTGACTTTGTGGGAGGCATGTTAAAAATAACATCCTGGGAAAAGGAAAGCTAAAGGATCACTTACTGGGTTTGTTTTTCAATTTTTTTCCAAAACCTTAAAAATGAAATTTTTTGTAGATAATTTTATAAAGTAAAAATGAAAGGGGTATGATTTTCCACATCAACCCTACTGGGATGTTTCTTCCCATCATGATGTTAAACCTATGTTCTTGAAGTATACCTACCAGGCGACTATAAGCTGCAAAACTACACAACATAGGAAAGTGTGGGTCAACACAATATTATCAGAAGAGCAGCTTACCTACCACCAGAAGACTGACCAATATGCAACAAATTGTTTTATATGGTGTTTTCTTTGTACCAACAATTGTCCTTAGTTATAAGGTGGGTAGTAATAGTTGTAATTATCACCATTTTATACATAAGGAAATTGAGACTGAGAAATTGTGACTTATTGAAAATCAAGTAGATAGTAAACATTTCACTCAAAATTCAGCTTAGATCTCATAACTCCAAATCATGATAATGCTTATTCTAAAACACATATTTAGTTTCAGGTAATTTTTAATTTCTTTTCTTATAAATTTTAAATGTACAACTGGATCATTAGCCACTGAAGGGTAAGAAATAAACATTGCTTTACATCCCTTTGCTTCCCCCAAACAGCACCCGTGTCCCATGAATAGTAGATATTGAATGATGGATTGAATTGATCAAGATGATACTTATTACATAACCTATGTATCATCTAAGCTCCCTTCCAATTCTATAATTTATGATTGAAATAGAATACTGAATTAGATTCATTATACTTATATTTCCTATGATTGGGGGCATTTTCATAGAATCATTAGAATTATCTGAAAATATAAAATGGATTGAAAAGTCATGGAATGACATAGATACATGGCTATTCATATCAATATTGTACTTGCTTTATGGTGAAATAGTATGCGTGTGTTTTTATGACTTTGGAATGTATAGTGAGGGAGGTGCTTTTAGTGTAATCTTAGATCTCATGGAACTGAAACAGTCATATCCACCTCTACTCTCATTATTGGATTTATAAAAGCCTATAAATAACATTTAGTTGCACAAAGAAACATGCAAGAAGTCACGTTTCTGTAGCACTACCAGCCTTCCAAGTGTTGAAGTGACTCTGAGAAATGTAGCTACTTTTATGATTATAGCCTGATCTAGTCTATAAACTATGTTAGCTATGAGGGCTGGACATTCAGAAACTGGTGAATTTCATGCTGGAGTAGACAAAAAGAACTATGGCCTTTTACAAAAGCACCAATCAAGTGAAAAATGGACTCCATTTACCTCTAAATGTACCAATTGTGAGTAGACTCCATAAGGATAGAAACAAGCATTGATAGAATTCCATTGATATTACAGACTAGACTCATAATCAGTCATTCTAGCTCTTTTTCTTTTTAACTTGTAGAAGATCCCCTCTAGGGAGAGAGTCTCAGTCTAACTATCCTGCCTTAATATCTTGGAAGCCTTTCCAAACAATGAGCCAAAACCTCAATACTCTCTATTCCGAAAATAGGTATATGTTGTGATAAGGTACAATCAAGGTAGTCAACTCTATCTCAAACTTGGCATTTGGGTTTTTAACACTCTCCTTTTTTTTTTTTTTTTTTTTTTTTTTTTTTTGCTTTTTGCTGAGGCAATTGGGGTTAAGTGACTTGCCCAGGGTCACACAGCTAGGAAGTGTCTGAGACCAGATTTGAACTCAGGTCCTCCTGACTTCAGGGATGTGCTCTAACCACTGCGCCACCTAGCTGCCCCTTTTTAACACTCTCCTGTAAAAATTCAAAAACTTCTGTGAGGAGCCATATACTAAGTACTTATCAGTTAATATCTTATGAAATGCTATTAAAACTAAAGATTTGAATCGACCTTATAATTTAGTGGTAGACCAGGAGGGACAATTGGGTGGTAGGAATGGCATGAGGGCATTAAGATAAATTAACCAAATTCCACTGCCAAAACAGGACTCTTTTTCATGGTCTTGCAGTATCATTAGAAATCATCTGAAACTTTAATATGGACACGTCATCATCTCCCTTTTCTATCTCCTTTTCTATTCATTTTATCTTCTCAAGTATTTAGACTTTGAATTTAATAGAAATTGGACAATAATCTTTGGCTAATGTCATTTAATTAACAATACTGAGTTTTGTTGTTCTTGTTCCATGATTTCAGTCATATCCTACTCATAAAGACCTTATTTGGGGTTTTCTAGCCAAAGATGCTGGAGTGGTTTTATTATTTCCTTCATTAGCTTATTTTATGGATGAGATAATGGAGGCAAACAGGGTTAAGTAACTTACCCAGGGTACACAAAATTAGTTAGTGTCTGAGGCTATATTTGAAGTCAGGAAGATGAGTCTTCCTGATTCCAGTCCCAGCAATCTATTCACTGTTTGTTCTACCTAGCTACCCTGAAATACTGAATATCCCTTATCAATGTGTGGGGAAATAAAAAAAAAAAAAAAGGTGTGCATGATCTCTGTCCATTATGTTTTCAAAGAAACAATGGTGAAGCTCAATGATTTGTGAGTACCAAGACCTATGTTTGACATCTAACTCTGGGGCTTCGCATTTGTGTAATATTTAGTTGTCCCTTAACCTTTCTGAGTCTTAGCTTCCTCATTAATATAATGAGTGGGCATGGGGAGAGGAAAAAAGGGACTAAAATAATTTGATGTCCCTTTAATCTCTAAATCTTATGAATCCATGGCCTTGCAGGAATCCTGAAATTAGCATATGTTCACATTGTATGTCAATAAAAGTAAGTATAATTAGTAGGGGTAATGAATAAATAATGAGTTTCAAACATTGTTGACAAGCATTTAAATATATACACATATTTATGACAGGAGGCAAAAAATAACAAAACTCTAGTGCAATTGAATAGCCTTTTGTGGGACAGAATTTTTTTTTAAATGTACATTTTTTCTCCAATGGAAGAGTTACTCTGGTTAATTTAAGTCCTAATTAAAAACAATGCGAGCTTATATACTGATTTCATTACATTCTATTTCATTTTCCTTTATCATTTTACATTTTAATGAGTTAATAAAGGAATCATTTGAGTTATGCTTTGGTTCTACCTATTTACCCCAAACAACTATTTCAACAGACGTCTCTGCTACAAAATGAATTTTGCTTCCCCTTAAAATAATTTTGATGTTTATTTAATTTAAACCAAATAATCAAAGAAAATCTGGGAAAATATAACTTTCTTCCATATTGTGGGAACATAAGCTGGCAGGATTTGTGTATTGAAGGAAGCATTTAATATCAAAATAGAAGCAAAGCCCAAGGGAAAGTTATACCAAGACCAGGCCTGAAAAAGAATGGGAGCAAATATCTCAGCATTGGGAATTTAAAGGACACTTGGGGAAAATAAACTCACCACAACAGGGGGAGCTTAAATGCATTTTTTGTAAGACCCATGCTTTAGAATCAGTACCAGGCATTATGTCTTGAGAATTCTGTGCAATAAGGGAAATTATAGAAACTTGCATTTCATAACACTTTGAAGTTTTACAGAACACTTTTTTTTAGCTTAACCCTGCAAAGTAGATAGTTGAAATGGTATTGTCCTCATTATGTTGAAGATGTAAGTAGGGCAAGACAACCTGAACTTTGTGCCTATGTGCTAATTTCAGAGGGCACCAACAATATTTGTCATTTTTCAGAAGTGTGGATACAACAGAGTTGAGCACATAATTAGAAAGAATAATTAGTTAAAATAGGAAGTTAAAAGATAGCTAGCTAGCTTTCTCTGTCTTGTTATAACCCTTTCTCCAATTTCCCTCACCTGAGGATATATTTTATATTCCCTTTTCTTTTCTATTCTGTTCCTTTTGCTTCCCCTTTGTTTCTCCTTCATTTTGTATGGTAACTGGTATATTGTTGTTGTTCAGTACTGTAGGATTCTTCTATGTAGCATAGCATGCCAGTACTGTCCATGATGTTTTTCTTTAATTTTTGTTTTTGTTTATTTTCTTTTGTTTTGCAAAGACACTGGAATGGTTTTACATATCCTTCTCCAGTGATTAAGGCAAGCAGAACCTAAGTGACTTGCTCAGGATCACTTAGCTGTAAGTGTCTGAGTCCAAATTTGAACTCAGCTCTTCCTGACTTCAGGCCCAGTGCTCTATCCTAAAACCACATTCAGTTTTCTTTCCTTTCTATTTTGCTTTCTTTTAGACAGAAAGTATGGAATGCCCCTTCATCTTAATTGAGTTTTTCAGTCAAGCAGGTCTACAGCTGCCTTTTAATGCCAAATGAAAGTAAATAGTGAAATTCCAAACTAGCAGGAATTTCTATCAGGTACTTCCATCACTTTTAACCTAACCCATTGCCCCAGCATCTCTATAATGCATCCAGAATATGTAAAACATGTTAGCTTAAAGCATTTTAGAGAGATTAATCCTAGGAAGTGTCTGTCTTCTGACCCGACCCGCGGGTCTCGAGCTAAGGGTGCCTGAGATCTCGCATCGGCCTGTGAGCCAAAAAGGCTGGGGAGGCATCAACCTGGGGATGGGCTGTGAAAGGAAAGAATGGAGACCATTCTGTATAAGGGCAGAATAGCTCGTTTATTGAGGCTCAGTACAGGGTTTTTATACATGGTATATCAAAGTAAATTTTCATATAACAAAGGATGTAACATCCGTTGACCATTTGTCAGGAAATTGAATAAGGGGAGGAATCTTTGTGTATGTGTGACTTCTTGAAGCAGGATGCCTGTTTGACACTTTCTTGAGGTATTTGATTGTATCTTGCTTCCTGGTATGCACTTTTTGGGGGCAGGGGTTTGGTGATGTTTTTTAGACCTCTTGCTGGTATGCACTTCCTTTTGGGGGGCAGGGGTTTGGTAGACTTCTTTGTCTCCAACAGTCTCTTTGGCTCCAACAAATCCCCCTTTTCTATTTAATATGTGAAAGCCGAATTAGGGTAAAAAAGAAGGAGTCTCCTGGCTGGGGCCCATGCCGTGGAGCTGAGACATGGCCAGGATTTAAGGAGGAGTGATCCTAAGGCAAGCTTCTACCTCGTTTAGGAGGGATCGTTGATAACATTTTAGATCTCAGTTCTTCACCTTATCGGTAGTGTCTTTTGTAAAGTTCCAACAACCCTGTCCTTTCTAGGAAGGCCAGGGGTCTTGGTACTACATTGAAGAGAAGGCCTTATGCTGAGTCATTGTTGTAGCTGAGATCCCTTGTCTTCTTGAGGACAGCAAGCCTGTGGGTCATAGAGATTTATTTTTCTCTCCCAACCAGTCCTGTCCTAGCTACAGCGACAGTTCCAGCGACATGTTCCCTTGCTAGAGACTCCCATTTTTACTTTTAACAGCACCTTTTATACCATGGTTTTTTGAGTAGACTTTCATCAAATTTTAGAGGGCTCATGTTACTAGTAGATTCTTCAATAGAATCATTACTGTTTAGCTGTTGATAGAAAACATGCGGTTTTTTGGCAATGGTTGAGTCTATTTGTTGTTTGATATATGATGTTAGCCTGTTAAATGCCCAAGGTCCAAAAGATATCAGTAATAGAAGTCCTATGAGGGGTCCTAACAGACTAGGGAGAAGAGTGGATAACCAGGGAGAGGTAGAAAACCAATTTTTGTACCATGACTCCTGTTTTTCCCTTTCCTTTTTGCGTTTTTCTAGACTGTCTCTTACTTTTTGTAAACTGTTCTCTACTAGTCCCAATTTGTCAGAGTAAAAACAGCATTCTTCCCTAAGGGCGGCGCATAATCCCCCTTGTTGTAAAAACAATAGATCAAGACCTCTTCTATTCTGTAGAACTACTTCTGCTAGAGATGCGATGGAGTCCTTGAGGTGTTGAAGCCCTGTCTGTAACTCTAAAATATCCTTATCTATATAGCTGCACTAAGTTGATGAAATTGGTTAGTTGATTGTACAAGGGATGCAATACCTGTTCTAGTACCTATAGCTCCTAAGCCTAAAAGCGCCGTTTTCTTTAAAAAGGTGTGGTGACAGGCCTGTCTTAGGCTACATGGCTTGTGTTTCCTGAACACGGTGCCTTAGAATTGGCAGGGCCCCTGTC
>JAJPUD010013628.1:7776-27983 GCA_023553655.1 Myrmecobius fasciatus
AAAAAACTTTAACAAAAAAAAAGGAAGAAAGAAAAGGAAACAGGGTCCCCCCCAAAAAAATAAAATGAGGGTTATGTTTGATGAAAATGAGTCTTAAAACATTTTTCTAGAGATGACTATCCTGTAGACAGACACCTGAGAGGTGAAGCGAATATACCAATTAATAAACAGGCAAATATTCTTCTGTGCCTTTTAATTTTAACACAAAGCATTTGATTCAATGGGAGAAAATGTGGTTTTAATGGCTCTCCTGATACCATGTATCTATCCCACATATTTTAAAATTATAAAAGATTCTACAATAGATGCAACCCAGGAGACAACACTATTCAACCATCGCTGCACAATTTTCTAAATGTAATCTAGTCCAGTATCCTCCTTTTCAATTCTAGATTCATATGATTATTGACCAACACCAGCAATGTTGTCTTTACCTCCAAACTACTCAAAGATGCAAAAGTCCATCTTTTTAATATAGATATTGATGCTGTAAAGCTTCAAATCATAGAACACCATGGTCTTAGAAAAATCACAATTACAAGTGCCCCAAAAAGAAATGGAAAGATACATGATAGATTTAAGCATACTGAAGTACACTATCAAAAAAGACTTAGACATGAGATGTGTGCTACTTAAGTTCCTGACAGTCTAGAGGGAAAATGAGAGGGAAAGAAGAAAGGAAGGAAGGTAGGAAGAGAGGGAAAGAGAAGGGGGAAAGAAAGGAAAAAAGAGGGAGAAAAAGAGAAAGGGAGGGAAGAAAAATAGGGGAAAAAATCTACTACACAATAAGTAATGCTTAAATTCTACTATGCCTGAAATCCAAATCACTCTAGCTCTCATAAGTTGATCAAATGTAGATCCCAGATCAAGTCCCACTTGGAGACTGTTTGGACCCTGATTGGCTCAGAGTGAATGTAAACAGTAACTGTTTGTATTTTGGCCAGAAACCCTGAGAGTTTCCCTCCCAGATTGATATTTTATTTAATCTTTTTGATAATTTAAAAAAAAAAAAAAGCTATTCTCTGCTTCATTTGTTACTCAGTCAATCACTGATTAAGGGACACCTTAAACTTCAACCTATTAAAGACCTTAGTTTTAAAAGGCCCAAGTTTGTCACTGCATCCAGGGCCATCTCCAGTCATTCTAATCTACATCTTGCCAGTGGCCTCAGATGGCTCTGGTGGGAAAAGTGAGGCAAGTGACCTTACATAGCCCTCCCTTACTGAAATCCAATTCACTTGCATGTCAAGGTATATTATCTCGCTGATGTCATGATCCCCTTTGAGAATGAAGAACAAATCACAATACAGTCTGGAACAAAAATACTATCTCCTGGGCATAAATGATATCTAGGCCCTGCATATTTGGGAGACAAGGTAAACCAAAATAAAGCATTTGAATGAAGACTCAGTACAGAATCCAAGAGAAGGCATGAATTGGAATCACAAAGAAAAAGGGGCAGAGGACTTGGAATATTTAACAATGGAAGGAGTGCCTATACCGATGAGTGACCCATCAAAGGATTTAAGTATACTGTGAAAATTAGAGAGAAATATGGGGGAAAATTTAAATTCTCAAATGGCATTCTCTGTCACAATGATTTTCTGCTAGATCGCAAGCAAAAAAAAAACAAGAAAATGAAATGCAAAAATATATTTATCTCATTTGTAGAGGACAGATAAATGTTTCTCAAAGAAACAGAAGAAATTATATGGGACAAGGATGATAAAAAAAACAATGGATTAAAATATAGATATTTCAGTATATCTGTGATGTCATTAATTTAGGTGATCTCTGTAACTACATAGATCCTCATTCATCCACATCTTTTTATTTTTTCCAATTTTCATCCCTATGTTGAGATAAATCTTCTACAAAAGACATACCCACTCTTCTGGAAGACTTTCTTTAGGCTTTGAACATTCCATGTATAGAGGTCACCCAGGGACAAGAAGTAATTTTAGTGAGAAGTGGAGGAAGATAATCCTTCTATATCCCAACAAAATTTTTTTCTACCACTATCTATATGGATTACAAATTCAACTAAGATACCAGAGTTCTTGGTTACCTTTACTTTCATGTTGTATTTCTTCATTTAGCACTGATCTTGTAACATCAAATGGTCTGTAAGGTAGGTAACTTGTAACTTCCCTTTCCCTGACCCCCTAAGCAATTTGGGGGGAGAAAGTGCCTAAACAGTGGCACCAAGCAAAGAGAGGTTACCTGAAAGATCCAATTCTACAATGTAATTTGACAATGCTAACAGTGGTGAAATTCAACAAAGCAAACTATTAAATCCTAAGGAGGATTTAATATTAGCCTTCCAGATAACTATGATTGAATAAGATATTGAATGTTGTTTAAAGTGTATGCTAACACATTGTAATTTTCTTTAGCTTACCATTGCTTCCTAGAAGAAAATAAATAACCTTCCCACATCCCCATAAAAAAAAATTTCCATGGGTACCAGTATAAATTGTCTACTTGCTGAGATCTCACATTTACTACCTATTCAGCCTAATCTCATTTCTAATCATACTTGTTCTGGATGATATCCTGTATGACATTTCTTGTAAGTTTGCCAACTTGGCAATATGCTTTAAACTATTTGTGCCCACCATGGTTTTTTCTCCTTTAACTTTGGATCACTCCCAATCATTCCTTATTGAATTATTTAGTTTACAATTAATTTTTAATCAATGGTACCAAAGATCTTGGTTGAGTATAATTCATAACACATTATGTTCTGTAAAAGATACATTTAATATTTGTTTTTCTCCATTTAGTTAGGAGGTTTTTATGTCCTAATATATGTTCATTTTTTTAAGATCTCATATATAGTTGAGAAAAAGTTACATTTCTTTCTCTTTCCATTCACTTTTCTCCATAGGTCTATCACATTTAGCTTTTCTCAGTCTTTTGCTCTCCTTAATTTCTTATTTATTTTATATAAAGTTTACCCAACTCAGAGGGGAAAGTTGGGACACCCATTAGTATGATTTCCTTTGTATGTCATATAACTTTTTCTTTATGTTTTAATCATTGAATGGATATTGATTCAATCAAAGTGACACCTGTTAAAGACCTTATCTTAAAAAGGTCAAGGTCTTCCACTGAATTCAGGGTCTTCTCCAGTTGTCCTGATGCACGTCTTGCTCCTGGACCCAGATGGCTCTGGAGGAGAAAGTGAGGCTGGTTACTTTGCACAGCCCATCCTCACTTAAATCATGTTAAGGTCCTCTTCGAAGAATGAAGGACAAACAACAATGGGGTTACTCAAGAGTATTATTTCTTTTTTTTCTTTTTTCTTTCTTTTTCTTTTTCTGCTGAGGCAATTGAGGTTAAGTGACTTTCCCAGGGTCACACAGCTAGGAAGTGTTTAGTGTCTGAGACCAAATTTGAACTCAGGTCCTCCTGACTTCAAAACAGTGCTAGCATAGCCTTCTGCAGAATGGTAGTTTAGGGGGATAGTAAGGTCAGAGGAAGGTTTTTCAAGGATAGGGAAATGCTGAGCAGTGGGTAAGAAGGCAGTAAATAGGAATAGGCTAAGAGACAGTCATTGGTGAGGCAAGCTTCTAAATGAGTTAGGATTAAGGACACAAATAGAGGGGTTAATTTTGACAAAGAAAGGTTTACTCTTCTTCTGTGACCAGAGTAACAAATGAGGTAGAGATGAGAAAGCCACACCTTCAGTGGCTCCCTAATGCTTAGATATAATATAAATTCTTTAAACCAGGTTCTTAAAGATCTCCACCATTTGACTACAAGCTTTCCAATCTTTATTCACATTATTCTCCAAACTACTGCATTCCAGTCAAAGTAGGCCCACTAGTTATTCTCTGAACTCAATCTATTGTTTCCCACCTTTATGTATTTTTATGAGCATCTCTGAAGCTGGATGTGTTCTCTTGTTATATCTATCTTTTAGAATGTTTCTCCTCCTTTGGAACACTAAAATGTCACTTTGTGAGGCTTTCTCTGATTCTTTCACAGTATAAATGTGATTTCTTCTCTAGATTTTTTCTAAAGACTCTGTTGGGATCTTCCTTCTGTTTACATATATGTTTGTCTATTATTATAACATTTATTTGTATACATATCATATCCTTTGACATCAAATGCAAGCTTCTTGAAAGCAAGAGACTAACATTTTAAAAATTGTATTCTGCATGTCTTGAATATAGTAGGCACTGAGTAATTGTTGAACTGAGTTGTTATTGAAAAGGTTAGCCAAAGGTAAAAAGACAAGAAGAAATGAAAGATCATGCAATATGAATAATTAATAAGCTCTTGTGGATATTGTACAAGTTAAAATTCATTTTCAAAATATATACATAGGGGAGTAAAGGCAGGAATTTGCTATAATTTACTGTGCTCTCCCCCAAACAACTCCAAATTCCTTTAAATGATGGGCTCTAAACAAATTTTGGAACATTAGAACATGCAAAAGCACGAAGTAGAACAATTTTCTAGCTAAAGACAAATTAGGTCAGTAGGAAAGGTCTATGGCACCAATGTGGGAGTCCAGGATGTATTCCCAGTGCAGGCTGTGCCAGCCCAGCCCAGCCCCAGCCCTGGCCTGCCCTTGCTCATGCCTGTGCTGATACCCGTGCCCTAGTCCCAGTCTCAGTCTCATCCCCAGTCTCAGCTTCAGCAAAGCAGGAACAGACCTAGAGACCTTTGAATCAGCAGTAACACTGCCTGTTTCTCAGTCCAGAGACACCAAAGATGACTTGGAAAGTAAGCAGAAAAGGTTTGTCATTAGGGTGAAAGGGCCTTGGGAAACCATCATACCAGAAGTGGGCATGGGCAGTGGTGGCAGTAGTGGCTTCCTGAGGCCTTAGCTCACAGGTCTCTTTACCAGCATTGAAGAAGGACTCTGTTGCTTTAACACACTAAATCTTACAGCTACAGTGGGGTGGGGACATTCCTAATAGCTGCAGGGCAGAAAAGAGGGCTTGTGGTTAGTCCCTAGAAGGATCTCTGAAAACACTTGCACAAAACCCCTGAAAACTGGGATAACACACCCTCCACCCTAGCAACAGAGCCCTGCTTTAACAAAGAGTTAAAAGCAGAGTAATAGGCAAGGAAAATGAGCAGACAACAGAAATGACCAAAGAAAGTTACTATGGTGACAAGGAAGATCAAAATACATACTTAGAAGATAACAAAATCAAAACTACATCTAAAGCCTCCAAGAAAAATTAAGAATTGGTCTCAGGCTATGGAAAAGGTCAAAAGAGATTCTGAAAATCAAGTAAGAGATAGAAGAAAAATTAGGAAGAGAATTCAGAGTGGTACAAAAAAGAAATACAAAAAACTAATGAGGAAAAGATTGCCTTAAAGAGCAAAGTTGACCAAAGGAGATACAAAAGCTCACTGAGGAAAATAATCCCTTTAAAATAAGAACTGAGTAAATGGGAGCTAATGACTATGAGAAATCAAGATACAATAAAAGCAAAACCAAAAGAACGAAAAAATAAGAAAAAAATGTGAAATATGTCTTTGGAAAAATAACTGACCTGGAAAATAGATCCAAAAGAGGTAATTTTAAAATTATTGGTCTACCTGAAAGTCAAGCTCAAAAAAAGAGCTGAACCTCATCTTTCAAGAAATTATCAAGGAAAACTGTACTGATAATGTAGAACTAAATGGTAAAATAGAAATTGAAAGAATTCACAGATGATCTCCTGAAAGAGATCCCAAAATGAAAACTCCCAAGAATATTATAGCCAAATTCTGGAACTCTCAGGTCTAGGAGAAAATATTGTAAGCATTCAGAAAGAAAAGAATTCAAGTATAGTGAACCCACAGTCATGGTGACACAAGATTTAGCACTTCTACATTAATGAACCAGAAAGCTTGGCATATGATATTCCAGAGAGCATCAGAGCTAGGATTACAACCAAAAATCACCTATCCAGCAAAACTGAGTATAATCCTTCAGGGGAAAATATAGAAATTCAATGAAATAGAGGATTTTTAAAATGATGAAAAGATCAGAGCTGAATAGAAAATCTGCTTTTCAAATACAAAACTCAGGAGAAGCAAAAGGAGGTAATTATAAAAATTATATCAGAAGGGACTTAATAAGGTTTTTTTTTTTACATTCCTACATGGGAAGATGATACTTGTAACTCATAAGAACTTTCTCATTATTATGGCAGTTAGGAGTATATACAGACAGAGGGCACAAGTATAAGTTGAATACAAAAGAGATAATATCTTTAAAAATAAAATTAAGGGATAAGAGAGGAATGTACTAGGAGAGGGAGAAAGGGAGAAATGAAATGGTATAAATAATTATCTGCCACAAAAGAGGCCAAAAAAGCTTTTTATAGTGGAAGGGAAAAAGGAGAGGAAAGGGGAATGATGAGAGTAAGTAAACCATACTCTTATCAGAATTGGCTCAAAAAGGAAAAAAAAATATACATAATCAATATGGGTATAGAAATCTTTCCAACCCTACAGAAAAGTAAGAGGGAAAGGGAATACAGGAAGGGGGAGAGTGATAGAAGAAAGGGCATATTGTGGGAGGGAATGGTCAGTAGCAAAATACTTTTGAGGAGGGACAGGGTATAAGGAGAAAGAGAAAATAAATGAAGGGAAATAAGTTAGCAATAGTAATTGTAAAAAGAATTTTGAAGCAAGTTTCTCTAATAAGGTCTCATTTCTCAAACATATAGGACCTTGAATCAAATTTATAAAAAAAAAAAAAGAGCCATTCCCCAATTGATAAATAATCAAAAAAGTAATCAAAGGACTAGAAAATCATGCATATTCTTCAACTTAACAATACCACTACTAGGTATGAATCTCCAAAGAGATTTTAAAAAAGGAAAAGGATGTATAGGTACAAAAATTATAGCAGCTCTCTTCTCAGGGCAAAAAAAAAAAAGGAAACTAAAGGGATGATCATCAATTGGGGAATGGCTGAATAAATTGTGATTGAGGTTATAATGGAATATTATTTTTCTATGAGAAATGATGAGCAGGATGCTCTCAGAAAAACCTGGAAAGTCTTCCATGAGCTCAAAGTGAAATGTATTGTGTACAAAGTAATAGTAATGTTGTAAGATGATCAGCTGTGAATAACTTTGTTAATCTTAGCAATACAATGATCCATGACTACTATGAAGAATTTATGATGAAAAATCTTATCCATACCCAGAGAAAGAAGTGATTGTGTCTGAATACAGACTAAAGCATTCTCTTTCTCTCTTTTTTGTAATTTAATTTTTCTTAATGGTTTTTATTTTCATTAGGGAGATTTATATTTTCTATCACAACTTGACTTTTATGGAATTAATATGGTTTCTTAATTGTGGGTGGAGATAAGAAAGAGAACCTAGAACTCAAAATTTTCAAAAAAACAAATGTGAAAAAATTAATTCCCTAAACATATTTTTTTTTAAAAAAGGATAGATACCTTATGATGATGTTGATTAGTTTACATGCAACATAAAAAAGCCAACACAATTTGTAGAATGAATTCTGTACTCCCTAAGCCTGTATATCATTTATTTTATTTGCTTTAAGTAAATATAGTAAAAACATAAGTAAAACAATTTTTAAAAGAAACCCTCAAAACAAAAAATGAACACCAGAAAAACTGAATATTATTTCTTAAGTCAACAGAAAAAGATCACTCCAGAAAGATCATAAAGTAATATGCCATCAAAATATGAAAGATGTGAACAAAGAGCTCTCTCCCACCCATTCAGAATTCCACTTCTAGATTAAACACATAAAAGGTAAAAGCCCAGAAAGGATTCCTTGGCTTCGGATAACACTGTTTAGAAGAATTAGCTGGTTTCCTTTTGACAATAATTATCTTATATGTCCCATTCTCAACTATCTAGAAGCCTCATACAACTGACATATAAGTTTTATTACATGGTCTCTACAACCCCTTCCAACTTGAAGAATTTTTAAGAAGAAGAAATAAAAAAAAACACACACAAGTCTGAAAAATAGTCAAAACAGATGTTACAAGTCCAAATGCTAGATTACATGTACTTTATTTACTCTGAAGAGTAGATTACTAGACACAAGCATATTGACAATATCAAAAAGTTGATAGGGAGGAAATAGAAAAATGACTTCTAGTCATTTATAAAGGATTTGTACTCCCATCTACTTTCAAAAAAGGAAAAGATATTGCTTACAATTTTGAACACAGCATTTAAAAGCTCAATGAAAAACAGAATACTATAAAAATCAATTAAAAGATGAACAGATGGCAGGAGTAACTAAAAATTCATTCCTATAGCTGGATGTTGCGTTTAGCCATGAGTTTCTTGGCAGCTAAGGCAAAAAAGTAAACACATTAAATCTTACAGCTCTCGTCACCTGAAAACAACAACAAAAAAGTCTATTTAAAAAATATAAAAAGCAAGTATAATAATGTTCAAAGAGCATTGCAATCTGACAGTGTGCAGACAAGAGGCAAAATGACCCAATATATTTCAATACATGATATCCAGTGGCTGATATTCACAATGATGATCTTGATACCCACAGGAAATTTCTAAGAGAAAATACAAATTTCTTTGCTTAGCTTTTTTAAAGTTTTGCACATTCTGGCCCCAATCTATCTTTCTAATCCTAAGGAACCATCTTGAATTCTGTGATCCAGACAAAGTGACCTTCTCACTATTCTTCAAACATGATATTCATAGGCTTACTCTCTTAACTTTTGAAAACTCATACATAGCTTGAAGTTTTCAAGCCCTTCACCTAGAACAGAAATGAACAGACAGACCCAGAACCAAGCCCATTTCTTAGAGCTGCATGGCCGCAGAAGAGAGAAGCAACAAAGTGCTTCTTCATACAACATTCTCTCTCAAGGGAGAAGGATTCTAATCCAGAGCAGAGAACCAAGAGAAAAGAGCTAAAGCTCTTTGGTTAGTCCTTTTTGAAGACCTCTGCAATCAAAGATAATCTTATTTATCAGATGATTAGCCAACTGGAAACAGTCACAGAATGTGTCTATAGATACTCTAACATCTCTGCAAGGCACTTCCATTATATGTTACAACTTTTCTTTCTCTGTTACTTCCATTATATGTTACAAGCAGGACTCCCTAAGTAATTCCATGTGGAGAGATGCTATCTGAGATGCTCTTTGTACACACTAATCATCATTATATTAGATTTCCATCAAAAAAGTTTTCATTTTGTTTTTTTAACTTAAGGTTTAACACATTAGAAAATTCACTTATGGGGAACTGCTCATTCTTCAAAATGTTGGTAAAATAAGGTTTTTCTTACTGGTATCATTTTAAAGGCTGTGGGTGCTTTCAATTATAATCCACTTAGCAGCTAAGAGCTCAGAATAAACACTTGTAAATGGTTTACTTTAACATTTTATACATAGGGTTTTTTTTCCTGAGGTGTGTAGTCATGCAGGTCACACCCTCACAGGCCTGCTACCAGGAAAAGCAGCTCCCAAATCCTACAGCATCAATTTTCCTTAAAAGCAAATTAGATAAGTTATTTGCAGGCTCTGTGATTATGCAATGCATTCCACAAAATGGACTGCTTTTTATGTAGCACATAAACTGATCAACATCAGCTTGAAGCAGATTTTAAGTTTAAGTATCTTCTAATAACTTGCACAGTGCCAATAAGACGTGCATATTCTTGTCCTTGGCTAATCTTCCTTTGCCAGCTCCTTTTCTTAAGGTATAATTCTATTTCTTTTCTACATGGATGGATGATTTTGAAAAAGTCAAACAAACTTCATTCTCTATTTAAATGTATAAATCTAAATGACTTGGTTCAATTTTTGTTTGCTCACAGCAAATATGATGCATTTATTCCCTACATGGAGATTTCATCTACCTCTAACTATAAATACGACATGTTTTCATTCTCTGAACAGCCACAACTAAAGCATATGAATGATAGTTTCCTTCCATTATCATTTAAATGATCTGTATGTTTTATCTGTATAAATGAGAAAATAAAGAATATTACTTTTTGAATGGGGCAAGAGGGAAAAAGAAAAATCCTTTGAAGTTAGGAGGGTAGAAATGAAGGTTTCAAATACAAATTGAACTCTATACTGTGCTATTCTTGAATCCTTATCTCTCTCATTCCCTCCCATCCCACCTCCCACCTTATTTTGCCAACTGCATCCTACCAAAGTTCACTGTTGGATCATCCCATGATCTGCTATTACATACATGCTGCTGAAAGAAGGAAGAGAAAATCAAGCAACTCTTTTGACTCAATCTACTACAAATTTATGTTAACCTCAACTGGGTCCTCACTGCTGCTAGGCAATCCAACTATACCTCCCTCATCAATTCACTATCCCATTTTTAACAGTGACTCTTCCAAACCTTTTCATTTCTTCTCAAACTTCTTGTGACTCTCCTTTCTATTAAAAGGTAAGTTACTTAAAGAAAGGGATGGTATTTTGCCTGTTTTTGTATCCTCAGTGCTTATTAGTATGGTACCTGACACGTAGTATGCATATGATGATGTTTATTGACTAAATAAACTTAATAAAACAAACTGCAAATTAGTTACTTTTGCCACCTCTATCCTATTCAGATTAAGGAATAAGGTGATTATTAAACACAGTCATATCGTAGAAAATACAATCAAAATAGATCAACTTACCAATCCATACAAGAAAAATCACGTAAAGAATTCATATGTCCTAAATATATAAACTACTGAATTATTCTGACTATATATCTTATATAAGATCTGTAAATGGTCAATGAGTTAGCACTGGAAATGAAAAGAAGGAAATTAGAGATGATCTTTGAAGGAAAAGAAGTATTCAGTAAATCAAACTACCATCTATCACAAAAATACATTTTTTGAATATTATATTTTCCTTATGGTGCTAGAGAATAATGAAACATTATTTTCATTATTATCATTTCTCATTAATCTCATTAACCTGATTAATCTCATGTAGATATCTCAAAGGGAGATAGAAAGTTATATGCTGAGTGTACATAGTTAAAAGGATCTGCATATGTTTTTATATTCACTTATAGTCTCCCCATGAGAATGTAAACTCACAAATAGTAGTGTTCATTTCACTTTTTGTATTTGTATTGGTAATGATTAGTACAATGTTGAGCACCTAATAGGAACTTAATAAATATTTACTGATTGACAGCACTAAGGTTTGAAAAGCATTCTTTACAAACCACCTATAAAATGGATAGTATAACCCTAATTAAGATCTCTATTCAAGTCATCCTAATCCATGTGTCATATCAAGAAGGTAGGCTTTGTCCTGTACTAATCACTGTGGCCACTTCAGATATCCTCTCTTCCTTTAGGATGCAGTTCAAGCACAAATATTTTACATGAAACCTTTCCTAATCCACCAACTTCTATTACCGCTTCCTCCCCCCCAAAAAAATCTGCTTTGTATATAATTGTATTTCTTAATTTTATATCTTACTGTGTATATTTTTACATTCACTTGTACTTACCCCCTTAAAATGTAAGCTCTTGGAATGTAGAGTTTATTTCATTCTTTTTATTTGTATCCACAATGACTAGTTGAGTGTCTAGCACAGAATGGAAACTTAATATTTACTGATTGATTAATAGCACTTTAAGGTTTGAAGAGCATTTTGTAAGGTGGTTACCTTATAAGGTAGATGGTACAACTCTAATTGTTCCTACTTTGTAAATGGGAAGACCAAGGACAGATAAGTTGCCCATGGTTATATAGTTAGTAAAGATCTAATGTAGGAATTAAACTCATGTTCCCCAGACTTTAAATCCAATACTCCTATTATATGAAGCTGCTTCTACAGAGCTATGAGTTTTAATGTAAAGCTACAGGGGGAAATAAAAGGAGGGAAGAGAAGAGAACAAGTATTTATTAAGTGCCTACTATGTGCTAAGCATTTTACAAATATTTTTCATTTGATTCTCACAACAACTCTGTGAGGAAGTAACAGTTAAGGAAGCTGAGGCAGAAAGTTGTTATGACTTGCCCAAGGCTTTATCTTCTGCTTTTCCTAGCTATTTTGAACCTGGAAACACGAATTGAAAACAATTAGAAATGTAATTAAAGTGAGAAAAAGAATTAGGGTTAGAAATAAGAGTTAGGATTAGTATTAGAATAGAATGGGAAAACATGGGTAGGTTATGATTAATACTAATGGGAGGAAATAGTCACTAATCTAGTGAAGTATCCAAAAGAAATTATGAATGAGTACAGCTACCCATCAGAAGAAAATATAAAATAATTTCAAAAATAATTTGGTTTTATAATACATTTTCATTATAAATTCACAGTAGATATATTTCTAGTTGTATTTTGCTTACATTGATTTATAACTGAGCAGCAGCTTCTGCTTAGTGTAATAAATAGAGAGGGCTGGCCTTGGCAAAACAAATTCCTTCATTGACTATGTCCAAAAAGAAATATATCTGAATCTGTAATCTAAGCCCATAACCTCTCTCTCAGGAGGTATGTAGCATGTTTCATTATGATTCCTCTGGAATTACCTCACAGAGATGTTTTAAGGATCCAAAAAGATGATATATAATAATGATGACAATAAATTGTCAGACTTAACTGGTGTCCACAATCTCTCTACTTTAACACTGACCCACAAAAATTAGGAATAAGATTTTAACAGATGTTGCCATAACAAATACTGATAATTACAGATTTAAGTATAATGAAAAGCTTTTGAAATAAAGAAATCTTCAGAAATTCTTTTTCACAGTGACACCCATCTTCAAAAATCTTCCTGGCTCCTTCAGTGTGCTGGAGATTACAGGTAGAGATGCTCCCCTTGCATAGGAGTAAATGAAATAGTAGTAAAAGGTTGAAACATCAATAGCTCATAAATGTAAATGTTATTGTCTACAAAATTATCAGAGACTGAAGCTTGGAAACCACATAGATTTGCTGAATCTTTATGGAGAAGTTCTCATGCAATTTTTTTAGTGTAGCTTCAAATATGTTGTAACCAAGAATTTGAAGAAACTAAAACTATACAGAAACAGAATGGGTTACATTTCATCCCTGTTCAGTAGTTCTGAGACTGGAGTTGTACCCAAGATGCTCCAGTTAACCTATAGAAGATGTAAACTTACATTCCAATATTTCAATTATAAAAAGAAATTATTTTATCTATCTGTGTAACACTATATAAAACAAAGGATAGCAATTTGTCCCAGGAATGTTTTCTCAACTCCATGAAAATAATAATAATAATAATTACAAAAATTACAAGAACATGACCTATTGGTTGAAGATAAAAAAAGAGCATTTTCAAAAAGCACCAGGAATATCTCAAAAAACAAAAGCAATTTATTCTTAATCCTATTTTAAGTGAATAAACTGCCTAAAAACTATCTAATTTATATTGTCTCTGCTGATTACTTCAAAGATTTTGACTTCATTCTACACTGATAGCTTATTCACTACAACTATATACATATATTAATATACTTCAAATATATGTTAGGCCCATATATAATGAGAACTAAAGTATTCAATGTGGCATTTTTCAAAGAGATAATTTAAGCCCATTATAGTTTTAAACCTACCAAATCTCAAATCTAATTTTTCCTAATCCTTCCAAGGAAAATGGAAATTTAATGAAATGGTGGACTTTCAGGTATTCCTTTTTTAGTTTGTTTTTTTTTAAATAGCCTTTTATTTTCAAAATACATACAAAGATAGTTTTCAATATTCACCCTTGCAAAATCTTGTGTTCTAAATTTTTCTCCCTTCCTTCCACCACCTCCTCCCTTAGACAGCAAGTAATCCAATATATGTTAAACATAAACAATTCTTCTATATATACTTCCACATTTATCATGCTACACAAGAAAAATCAGATCAAAAAAGAAAAATAAATGAGAAAAAACAAAAAGCAAGAAAACAACAACAAAAAAGGTGAAAAAACTATGTTGTGATCCATGTTCAGTCTCAATAAACCTCTTTCTGGATACAAATGGCTCTCTCCATTACAAATCTATTGGAACTGCCTTAAATAACCTCATTAGAGCCGCATCCACCAGAACTGATCATCGCATAATTTTGTTGTTGCTGTATATATACAATATTCTCTTGAATATTCAATATTCTCACACTTCACTTAGCATCAGCTCATGTACTCTCCAGGACTTTCTGAAATCCTGCTGATCATTTCTTAAAGAATAATAATATTCCATAACATTCATATACCATAACTTATTCAGCCATTCCCCAACTGATAGATATCCACTCAGTTTCCAGTTCCTTGCTACTACAAAAAGGGCTGCTACAAACATTTTTGCACATGTGGATCCTTTTCCCTCTTTTAATGATCTCTTTGGGATACAGGCCCAATAAAGACACTGCTGGATCAAAGGGTATACACAATTTGATAGTCCTTTGGGCATAGCTCCAAATTGTTCTCCAGAATGGTTGGTTCAGTTCGTAATACCACCAACAAAGTATTAGTGTCCTAGTTTTCCCACATCCCCTCCAACATTTATCATTATCTTTTACTATCATCTTAGCCCATTTGAGAGGTATAATGCTATTTCAGATTTGTCTTAATTTGCACCCAAATCCATTATTACCTCACCTAAAAATAACTAAATATGTCTTCAATTTAAAGAAGTAAATCTAAAATATCTTATCAATCATCTAATTTACTAAGATGAGATAAAATATTATTCAATTGAAAAACAGATAAAAATAAGTCTTTTAATCAATGACATACATCAATAACATCAAAATATGAGTTGAACTTGATAAATGTAAATTTTTCAATGTATATCAAAGAAAAATGGATTGTAAGCTTCAAATGCACAACCAAAGATTCTTTGAATGAATGAATGAATGAATGAATGCAATATCTTACAAATACTTGCTCTTCCCAGGAGAGAGAAACTGAGAATAAAGTTATTGAAGGTGAGTCTGAGCCTAATTAGGTTAAGATCTGCAGCTGTCCTGAATCAAATCTGGAAAGGACACATTGAAAACAATACTTAAGCAATACTAGCTTTCATGTACACTTTCAGAATAGATCATAAATTTGAAAAATAATCTCACAAAAACCTAAACAATAATAAAGAAATACAGGGTCCATCAACCTAAGCTAACTATATAGTAAGGCTAATACTTTTTCACCAAGAAAAAAGGAAGAAGAGGACTGATAGACATTCTTATGAGGTAAAAAACCCTCAGAAAAAACTTTTGGGGAAAAAAAAAAGCAAATACCACTTCATCAAGAAATGGTAAAGTGATGGTAATAGACACAAGCTAGTAGATTTGTTAAATGAAACCAAAAGAAACTTAGTTCTGGATGAAACCTACAAAATGGCTAAGATCCAAGACCAGTATCAAAAGGCTTCCATGAGTTATATCTGCATACGCTCAGCCAACAATATGTCAGCAAAGGCCAAAGCTACCAGAAATGATGGAAGTTTATCTTTAAAGAGTTTAGATGCAGTGATTAGAATACAGTAATATAAGGAAAAGACATGCAACATTCCAATACAGACTGTAAAAATTTAGTACCTCCCAATAAAATACCTAACAAAACATGATCTAGTGGTTAGCATTAAACATGAGACTCTCTTCATGGACTAACATGGCAAATCCTCATATTACAGATACAAATCTCAAAATAATTTAGAAAAATCAAATCTAGTACAGTGTACTAGAACTGAGCCATTATCACACACTAACTGGTTACCAACCTCTATACCACAGCATAACAGGAATCCACAAACACTTCAGAACAATATTCTTAATAGATGGTGCCATGTAAAGTAATCAGTTTCCAAGCTACAG
The DNA here is from genome assembly GCA_023553655.1 of Myrmecobius fasciatus. Classification (NCBI taxonomy): domain Eukaryota; kingdom Metazoa; phylum Chordata; class Mammalia; order Dasyuromorphia; family Myrmecobiidae; genus Myrmecobius; species Myrmecobius fasciatus. Next base: position 23,570 of record JAJPUD010013628.1, read on the forward strand.
GAAAGGAAATGTTTAAAAAACACAGAGCCTACGAGAGGAGCTCAAAATCATGTGGGAACAAGATGAGATATATGTGTATGTGTGTGTATATATACAGACATATGTATATATATAAATTCCTGCTGTTCTCTCTGATAATAGAAATATATTGGGGATGCTTTTGAGTCTTCCTGTACAAAATGACTAATATTAAAATGTTATAAATAATTGCACATGCATAATCTATATCTGATTTCTTACCATCTTAGGAAGCAGGGGGAGAGGCAAAAAAGGAAAGGAATAGAATTTGAAATGAAAAACTTTAAATAAAAATGCTAAAAAAAAAAACTTTAAATAAGATTTAAAAAAAAAGAATGACTTTGAACAAATAAGGCATTTTGTCTATTATAAATACCCAAATTAACTATCATGGACATATGAAGAAAAATACTATCTATAACCTGAGAAGGAACTGATAGAAGTATATATATAGAATAATTTTACATAAATACATATGTAGATATTATGTGTGTATATGTGTGTTTGTGTATGGGTATATGTATCTAATAGTAGCAGGCAGTGGAGGGGAGAGGAAAGACTAAAAAGAAATTTACATTATAATTTTATTATATATTTAAAAAGAACAACAAGTTGTACAAAAGAGATTTGCAGTTTCATATGCAATCATTTTTATAATGTTGTGTTATAAAAATGCCAGCTTTATTCCATAAATTTGTAAATTAAATATATATATATATATGCACACAAACACACATATATATATAGTTTTAAGGTTCATAAAAGCATTTCACAGATATCTCATGTCATGCTCACAACAATCTTGTGAGCTAAATGCTACAGATATCTACTTTGTAAAGTTGAGAAATCTAATGTTCAGAAAGATTAAATGATTTGCCCAATAGCAAGAATGGTTAAGAGGCAAAATTAAAACTCAGCTAGTCCTGCCCCCAAGTACAACACTCTCTATACTTTGTTATTGTAAATTAATGCACTTTAAGATTCAGATATTCTCCAAACAACTTCAGTATACATCAAAATCTGTACATATTCTATTTAGATTTCTAACAAATATTGTTAAATAGATGTCCAAACTTGGTTAATCTGTTTTAAAAGAACTAATATGTCACTTGTATCATTTTAATAAAAAAGTTATGTTTTAGTGTTCTTTTTTTGCATTCTGAAATCTTAGTATTTCTTAAAAATTAAGTTGTTTTATTTTCAAATCTAATCTTGCTACTTAAAAAAAAAATAAAAATTTTAATCAAAGATAAAATTTTGAACTATTCACAATAATAGCATAACAAAGTACTATAGCCAAACACAATGGACAATATATTGATTACTGAACAAAGAAAACTCAAGAAGTAGGAGGTGAACAGAATAAGAGGAAAAACAAATAGGCAGATGAAAAGTCTGTGCATGTACAAAGTACATGTGTAATAAGTGTTGTAACCTCACGAAGCATGGAGGAGTGTGAGCTAAGTTGTCACTTCTGTGGAAGCATGCTTACCTACAAAGGACCTGTCACTCTGGAATGATGCAATAAAAATAAGGTAATTCCCTAGTCCCTCATCTTATGATGGTATAAGGGGGAAGAAACAGATAGGGCCAGTTCCTAATATAGGATGAATGATTTACTTAGTAATCTTTTAAAAAAAGAAGTCATTCCGCATTCTCTGTCTCTCCTCTTTTTCTTTCTTCCTCTCTCCTTCCCCTCCTCCCCTCTCCCTCTCTCTTGTTTTGATTCTCCAGGTATTATCACATAACTCTAGCACTTCTTGTGAGGGATGGCATCACGCTAACTAATCCCACATGCCAGACATGACTGGTACTTAACTAGGTGAGCTTGAGCCTAGACCTCTTTGGTTGCTTCCTTTGTGTTTCTGTGTTTATCTGCTTTGCGTTTCTTTGTCTGACTACAGGTGATCAAACATTTATCAGAAATTGTTCATGGTCAATCTTGGAAAGAGAATCCTTGTAGTCTCTTTGTATTTACTATAGTTTAATGATCACTGACAAGAGACTAAATCCAAATGATGGCCTGGTTTGTCAAAAGACATAGACCTGGACACAACTGTTTGGACAGAATAGAATAAAGATGAAATACTTGTGGGTCATGTATATTAAGCGCTTCTTTCTAGTTCATCTTTAGATGAGATAAAGAGCTGTTCTTTACCTCACAAATGTTAAATATTGTTATGTTTTTAACTCCCCCATAACTTATTCAGCCATCCAATTGATGAGCATCCACTTAATTTCTAATTCCCTGCCACCACAAAAAAAGCTGCTAAAAACATTTTTGCACATATGTGTCCTTCCCCCTCTTTTATGATAGCTTTTGGATACAGAATAAGTAGTGACAGACTTTCCTGGATCAAAGCTTTTATAGCCCTTTAGGCACAGTTCTAAATAGTTGAGCAGAATTTTCAAGGAAATGTGTGATACTGAGAAGCAAAAGATGGAAGTACATTCCTAGAATAAATAAAGGCCAGTATAAAGGTTCAAAGATTATGTAGAAGGAACAACAGGAAGGCCAATCTGGATCAGATTGTAATAAATGAGAATGTACCTGCTTGGAGTCCCTCACAATAATAATCATGGTTTAACTAGAACTTGTTCATCTATAATCTTCTCTTCAAAAAACACACCCCAAGTACCAAGAATCCACATTGGAGCAGAGCTCTCCCATGTGTATTATTTTCCCCATTAGAATGTGAGCTCTTTGAGAACAGGAACTAACTTAAATAGTTAAATTTCCTACTTGTATTTTTCTAACTTTTAAATGTAGAGAAAGCCCTAGAAGGATTTCTTATTATTCTCCCCAAGCTTTTAGTAATTCAATGGAGGGAAGAATTAACAAATAAATGCAAAATATCTGCACAAAGGGAAAACTGGAAAAAAAAACCCAAAGTAGATCAAATATAAACAATAGAAAATGTAAGCCACCTTTTATTACAATAGACATCAAAGCCATTCTAGAGACGTGTCCACCATAGCATTCAACATAAGTCTTCTACCCCACTGTTCTAATGGATACAATACCTCACTTAATGATAATTCATAACTTAGAGTTTGCTTAGTAAGGAAAAAAGGGGAAAAAATTCATTAAGTAAGCATTTATTCAGAATCTACTTCATGAACTACCCCAGGTGGGGGGAAGAGAGAATTGGGGTAGGGGGAATACTAAATTTAGGTAAGACATTGTCCATACCCAGCCTTTTCAGCAGTAAAAACTCAATTACAGAGAGCCATAATACATTATGCTACATTGTAAATGTGTTTCAGGTCTTAATAATCATCATCTAATCTTTTCTATTAGAGAACAGTAAGAAGTTTAACAATGAATCATGATTTGAATATAAATACAATTAAATGGAACAACAAACATTAAAAATAGCTACTATGCAAGAAGGCACTGTTGCTAAGTACTAAGAATTCAAGATGAAAAGGAATAGTGCAAGCCCTCAAGGAGCTTACAATCTAATAGGGGAGACAAGTTATTTTAAATTTTCAGTGTTTCTAAACTTATCAAAAAACATCTTACTTCATAGCAGATACATGTAATAAATCTACACAAAGTATATTTCTCTTTGTGTTTACTCCTTTAAAAATTTATGAAAAGGACATTTAGGGGAATTTAATCATGTTTTACGCGTATTTCCTCAACATTTCTCAATCTTTTTTCAGTCTGAGACCCACTTGCCAATTTTTCTGGAGACTTAAGAAGAGTCTCTCCCTCTCCTATTCGAGCCAGCTGTCTGCCTTCCTCCATCCATTAAAGCTGCTGGCAACTCAACCAGCCCAGACTCATGCAAAAGCTGGCAAACAATAAGGGAGGAGATACAAGATGCTGTGAAAAACAGCCACAACACTTGCAGTCTTCAAAATTTGCCATACCTTAATGAAGAAAAATCACAAATTAGTTAAGATAGTTCATAATTTCAAGGAATCTTGTGGTAGATTTTGCTGTAAACTGATAAATCCTCTTGTGACTAAAAAAAATCTCTAATATCTCTTTCCTGAATTCAAAATTATGGATCTTCTTATATAATGGCACATTGTAAGCAGCATATAAAGGTGAGAACAGATGATATGTATAGTATCATGGCAAAAGCACCAGACTAAGTCCAGTCTACTTTAAACTTTTCTATTTTGAGCAATTCACTTAATACCTCAGGTCCTCAGTTTTCTTTCTTTGTAAAATGAAGGGAATTGAACTAAATAATATCCAAGGTCCTTTCAGCTACTTGGCATAGAAGAGTACTAAAAATGCTGTCAGAAAACTTGTTAAAATTTCCTGTTTCAAGGTGCTCCAAATCACTGTTGATCAGAGAAATGCAAATCAAGACAACCCTGAGGTACCACTTCACACCTGTCAGATTGGCTAAAATGACAGGAAAAGTTAATGATGAAT
>JAJPUD010013628.1:28383-43548 GCA_023553655.1 Myrmecobius fasciatus
AAAAAAAAAAAAAAAAAAAAAAAAAATCTTACACAATATTCACTGACAATTTACATGAAAATAATCTACTACATAGGGAAGCAAATTTTTTTTCTCACAATTTTTTTTCAGAATCGAAGTAGCAGGTTTTTTGTTTTGTTTTGTTTTTCATTTGCAACCTCTGGGTAGCCTCCACAAAACTGGCTCAACACAGCCTCCTATTCCAAGCAAGGGTTAATAAATGAAGGGGGAAAAATAAAGCCTTCAATTACAAGAGTTATGGACAAAACAGAGAATTGAACTTCAAATCTTTTAAAAGTTTTCTTTCTTTCTTTCTTTTTGTGGTTTCTGCCTCACTTTCAAGTATGCTTTTTTTTTTTTTCAGGGTTTGTTTCTCAGTTAACAAGTTCTGTAAGACTTATATAAACAGGTCTTTGTGAAAATGCTTAGTTTTTTTTTTTTTCTCGAGAGGGCTTCTCAATAAAAAGGGAACATGTATGAACAAAAGATTATCATGTTAGTATTGTTTCCCCTACTCCCAAACACTACCCCCCCAAAAAAACCCATCCCTCCCTCCCAAATAGCTCATTAACTATGAAATACATTCTTGGCTGACTTTATTGTCACCTCTAATTCAAAGGGGGCGGTGAAAAGATACAGGAAAAACCTCCCCTCCTTCCCCAAGCCAAACCAAATACTATTACCCTCATGGAGCAAACTAGCTGAAGTACTTGGTTACCACAACCCAGGGAGATGACACCTGATAACTCTATAAACTTCATTGCAGCCAGTGGGAAAGAATAGCTTTAGTCAGGGTGGCTTCCAAATCTCCTATCTTCAAACCCGCCGTGGAAAGAACAGCAGCATCCATTCAATCACCCCTCCCTAATTCTAAAGGCTGTGCTTTGAAAAGTTTTGAGTGGAGGAGAGTGGCGTTCTGGGATTAAAGCTGCCCCCCCTTCCTGAGGCCCCTAAGAAAAGAAGTGCGATTCATCCATACAAACAAAGATAAATTACCAGAGCCTCTGGATGAAACCAAGCGGACCAAAAACAGATACAAACATATTTTCCTTAACAACAAGCAAGCGCCTCCTACAGTATGTCACAACATACACTCAGATGGAACTGCAGCAGCCCCGGTCCTCAAAGAGCTTACGTTCTACTGGGTGGTGTCCCTCATACCAGGGGTTCTTAATCATTTATGCAACCTGGAACCTTCAGCAGTCTTTTGAAACCCATGACCCCATTCAGAATATTTTTAAAAGCTTAACACGAAATACATAGGATTAGAAAAAAAATTATGCGGAAATATACTTATCTACATATTTTATAAAAACAAGTTCAGGGACCTTAGGTTAAGCACTTTTGCATTAAGAGGCTCCAACTCCAACCACGGTTACAAGTTTTCTGAAGTGTGTAGGGGCAGAAGATGAAAAACTTTGAAATTCCGAGAAAAGTTTTAAATTCTCAGTAGGGAAAACGAAGGAAGAAGCACATACCCGCACCCATAGCCCACTCTGGGCAGTCTGGAGGACTTTCTGGGGATCCCAGCAAGATGGGGGAGGGGCCCTCCACTCATAATCATTCAACAGGTGGGTGGGGGAGGTGTCTGACCGCCTCGCCCGAGGAGCTAGGACCGGAAGGGAACGGGGGGATTTAAGTGGGAAATGGGTAAAGGAAGTGGGGGACATTACTCTGTACCTTTCTCTTCCACAGTCATGCAGGCATCCGCTCCGCCAGGGCTTACGATGCAGAAGACTGGGGGAAGTGGCAAAGGAAAAGAGCAGCCCGCCCGCTCGCCCTGACGGCCCCTCCGGACCTGGGCTCGGCACAGCCGGCCCTACTCCGCCGTCTCCAGCCAGGCCCCCACCTTCCAACAACAGCAGCCGCAGCCTTCTCAGCAGGTTACCTGCTGCCAGCCCCTCCTTCCCTCCACTGCCCCGCCCCTCTCCTCTCCGCCTGCATCCTCCCTTCCCCACCCCGGAGCATGGAGTTCTTTGATTTAGGCGGCAGCGCCCCCGCGTGTCCGCGGGGCGGGGAAGGAGCAAAATGAGAAAAATGAATAGCATAAAACTAGACCCAACCCAACCGGCTCTGAATCTCAAAGTGGGAAAGTGGATAGGCCTGGAACATTTGGATCATAGGATCATCACTCTAGAGCTCAAAGGTACCTTAAATGATTATTCACTCCAATCCACCCGTTTTTTACCGATAAAGAAACTGAGGACCAGGAATGTAAGGTGATTATCTTGTTATTAAGGCCACAGAGTAATAAATAGCAGAGTCTGGATTCAGACAAAAGTCCTGTGATTTGAAAATCTGCATTCTTTCCATAGAATTGCCTGTAATGGTGATAAAGGTTTAAAGGTTTGATGTAATTGTTTATCAAGATTGTGTAAAGGTGAAGAAATCGGGATTTGGAGGTTCAAGTCACTTCAAATCCTCATTGACGTGATTTAGAAGAGCAATTTCAGCCCAAATGATGCGATTGATGTAGGCACCAAATGTTGGAGTTGAGTCCTGTAAAGAATTCACAATAACCATTCTCTTTGACAAAAGGTATGTTTACTTAGAAGAGGTTACAGACAAAATGAAGAAATACAACAGACAAGGAGGAATGGTAAATATGAAATAGAATTGGGAGAGCATAGAGTTAGCGAGGAAAAGAGTTTTAAAAATTAATGATGGAAAAAATAAGTTCCCTAACTTAACAATTAACCAGGAGAAAAGGAACACCTCCTGAGATTGGAGTATGTCCTTAGCTGACAAGCCAAATTCATAGAGGAGTTTAGCAAGCTAAAAGAGTTAGTGAACTCTAAGGAGAAAGACACCATGAAGTAAGGTATGGTGAGGAGAGGAGAGACACCATGTGGCATGGGAGAGGAATAAGGACAAAGAAAGACACCTGGAGGCAAATTGCCATGGTGAGCTATAACTCCGAGAGGGATTTAGCAAAGATGGCATCAACTGTGGACAGATTTATAAGGGAAATTTAGTTCAGGGATTTGTCCTAACTCAGATTTCTGACCCACATGGCAAGATGGCTGCCCACCACCTCCGAAAGGTAGGATTATGATGTTAAACTGATCCCTATCAGTGCCTTTCCCTGTTTGCTTCAAGGAGTAATTCCCTCAAATCCTCAGGATTTCGTCACTGATCACCCCGTTCCTGGAGTAATGAAAGAACATCCTTAATGGCAATTATGAAACTGACATTCCTAAAACACAAAACTGACCAAGTCACTCCTCTTCTCAAAAAGCTTCAGTAACTCCTTATTTCTTAGATAAAATAGACTCCTCTGTTTTACTTTTAAAACCCTTCACAATTTGATTCCAATTTATTATTTTAAACTGATCACATATTACTACTCTGCCTCACAATTTCTATCTGCCAGTTAAACTGTCCCACTTATTGTTCCTCCTATCCAACATTCCATAGGCTGTTTCCCATTCTTGGATCTTCTTCTTTACTTGTATTTCTTGGAACTCCTAGTTCCATCAAGTTTTAACTCAAGTGTAACCTACAAGAGGACTTTACTGATTAACAATTCTCCCACATTCATCCCACCTGTTAGCCATCATCTTGCATGTATTTTGTATTTTGTATATATTTTGTATTTTGTGTTTTGTGTTTACTTCTTTATACTGTATATACTTTGTATTTACTGTTCCCTCCAGTAAAATGCAAGTTTCTTGAGGGCAGGGGCTAACCGTAGGCTAGCACAGTACCTGCTGTTTGTTGAATTGAATTGTCTGACCTTGGACAGTTTACTCCCTTTATCCCTCTGAGCCTCATATGCTCTCAAGTAAAAGGAAAGATTTAGACTAGATAACCTCAAAGTTTCCTTTCAACTTTAAATCTATGTTCCAAAATTCTAGGGGCAAGTCGGTGGTATAGTACATAGTATGCCAGGCCTGGAGTCGAGAAGATTCATCTTCATGAATTCAGATCTGGCCTCATCAGTTATTAGCAGTGTGACCCTGGGCAAGTCGCTTAATCGTGTTTGCTCAGTTTCCTCATCTGTAAAATGAGCTGGACAAATGGCAAACCACTCTAGCATCTTTGCCAAGAAAAACTTAAATGAAATCAGTCAGTCACAATTGAAAATGATTTAAACAACAACAATTATACCAGAAGAGTAGAACATGACTGAAATGACTAAACATACTCCCACAATCCTGACAATCCTACCCTGAGAATAGGTAGTAAAAGTGTTATAGGACTATGTTATAGATTTGTAAACAAAGGATCAGAAAAAATTGTAAGGAAGGAAAAACAAAAGTTGAATAGTTAGGATAAGGAAGGTTTATTAATAATAGCTGACATTTATACAGTGATTTAAAATTTGCAAAGCACTTTGCATACAGTATCTAATTTGATTTCATCCAAATTTCAGGGCAGGGATTGCCTCATTGTTTACTTTAGGAGATAGCTGCACATTTTTTTTCTATGAGTGGGCATGGAGGAAAGAAAACAGTCCCCCAGTTCTTCTCTGCCTGTTTCCTAGCACACATCTGTAAGTTCTCAAAGTTACATAGGTAAGAACTGGGCTTGCTTTGTAAAAATGAAATAACAATAGCCTCAATGAATAATGAATGCTAATGATTCATGGGTACTATTGGAGGTGGGAAATGAGCCTTTATCCCACAATACTCTTACTTTTCTGATTTCACTGAAGTCACTACATATTAGTCAGGTTAGAGAAATGAGCATGCTGTGTTTATTATCCTGAAATGACCCTACAGAGTTGTTAAGTACAGAAATGCCTCATGACCCCACCAAGCCACTGCTGAAGCAGAGGCAAAAGTCCTTAATCTTTAAAGCTTATTTTAATTTTCTTTTACATAGCCTCTCTGAAATAGACCCCTCATTTCTAGCAAAAAGGAAAGTAAGACTAATCCAACCAAGTCTACACTATCTAGATCATGAGGTATTAGTTTTTTTGTATTATATACTCCTCTGTTTTCTGATGAAGACTTGGATGCCTTTTCAGAATGTTTCTTTTTTAAAATATATAACTGCAGAAAACAACAAATTTCAGTTATAGGTTAGAGAAAATAATTTTTTTTCCATCTAAGCTTGAAATTTAACCTTATAGATCTCTCCTCTAGATTCTGGGGAATAGAACTTAATTCTCCCTCAAGGCTTCCCCTCTATTTATTCATATATATCATGAATCCAGGGAAGAGAAGAGGATTTCTCCAGAGAAGATCAAGCTGTTTTGACTTCCCTAGATGCTAGGGGAGCTATCTGCCCAGCATCCTGTCACCACAAAGGCTGACATTTACCTGCAGAAATCTGAAATATCATTAGGTAAAGAACTAAGGAGACTAAGTAATCTTCCTTGAGTCCCTGACTCTGACACATTTTGGTGGTAGTATAAAGTAGACCAGATTTAGAGTCAGAGTTCCTCAGAGGCCTTGGGGATATAAAGATATATATGAGGCAACTTCTGTCTTCAAGAAGCTTATATTCTACTATGAGGGAAGGGACAGAGGACATAAAATATACACGGACAAATAAATGAAAAATATATACAAAATAAAAGCAACCTAATGATGATGGTAGAGAGGAGGGTGGTTCACTAAGGGTCAGGAGAAGCATTAATTACTGAGGGAATCAGGAAAATCCTCTTCTGTGTAACTTTTATCTCATGCTATTTCTTTCCACCCTATTCCACATTCCAGCCAAACTAGACTATTCTATGTGATTTTGTTCAAGCTCTCTAGTATATCTGGAATAGATATATAGATATGTTCCTATCATCTCTTCAAATTCAATATGCATCTTGTCTATCTGGGCTCCCAAGACCCTCTGCTATGAAGCCTTCTCTGATTGCCCCCTCCTCCTTCATATTTCTTATAGCCCTTTTCTTTGAGGTCTTTTTTTATTTCTCTTCTTTTCAATTAGAATTACATGTGCCCATTTCTTTTCCCTATAAGAATGTGAACTCAAAAAAAAAAAAAAAAAAAAAAGAATGTGAACTCCTTGAAATCATGCCTTGTATCTCCCTAGGGCCTTGAATAAATTTCAGCATTTTATAATCCCTAATATGGTTTCTTGCTCTGCTGATCAAAATTCCTTCCAAGATTCAACAGAGAGGCAGAGTGATGTAGTAACTTGTCAGAATATTAGAAGATACCCTATTTTCCAGAGCTAAGGTTCAGGAAACAGGCTATGTCTTGAGTTTGGCATAACAACAATCCTTTGCACTCATCCTCTGAATGATCTCATCCACAGCAAAATTCCACAATTGGGGCTTATGATTTCCTTATTTTTCCGGGGACTTTGACATGAGAGGTCGAACTGAAGCCAATATATTGCACATAAAGTGATCAATCACATCTCCTGACACTCCCTGCTCTTGTAACTGCTGAGTGAACTGAACCAGGTGCTGTGTTCCTGAGTTCCCACCATGCTAACTCTAGTTCTGTGTGACTCTTAAGGCTTGAAACAATCACAAGGCTCAATGATTCAATAACTTAAAAACTGTTCACACAGAATCCAAAAATTCTTGCACATTTGGTCCTGCTATGGGAACTGTTTACTCAAGATCTAAAAATGACTGTATTGGTCCCATCTTTTTATGATTTTCATGCTTAAAAATATTCCCCCTTTCACAAGTAATCAAGCCCTCCTTTTCAGGAGGACTTCTGCTTGCAAATATTTTCCTGACTTTGAAATTAAACTTCTGTTTGATTTCTGACTCTCTTGTCTCTAGCCTGCTTTGTTCAGCTTCTTTCACCCACAGGTTAGAGGCTGGTTCCATCCAGTGGACAATCTAAAGCACTGAATTTAGAGTCAAGAAAATTAGGGTCCAAATCTCACCTCAGAAACTTATTAGCTCTGTGAGTCTGGGTAAATCATTAGAACTCTCTAACCCTCAGTTTATTCATTTATCAAATGGGAATTGTAAATAGTAAACAACTACTCAGCCAGGTGGTACAGTGGATAAAGTGCTGGACCTGGAGTCCAAATGATTCATCTAGCTGAGTTGAAATATGGTCTCAGACATTTACTAGCCCTGGAAAAATCATTTAATCCCATCTGACTCAGTTTCCTCATCTGTAAATGTCCTGAAGAACAAAATGGCAAACTACTCTAGCCTCATTGCCAAGAAAACCTCAAATGGGGGAACAAAAAGTCAGACATGATAACTGTTTATCAGGATTTTAAGGATCAAATGAGAAAATGCAAACTTCACAAACTTTTAAGTGCACTGTAGGTATGAGTTATTATTTATGAATTGCCCTGTGGCCATCTTTCATTAAACTTTCAGTGATTAATGATTAGTCTTTCAGAACTTAGCTAGGCTTGTCCTGGGTAAAAATTTGGTAACCAGGATCATTCTTGAAGTCTTTCCAACTTGGTAGGTCCTACAGGGTCTTACATTCCCCTGATATAACCAAAATTATCTCCATGATATGATGAAAAGACTTAAATGGAACTCTTGGCACATAGTAGATATGTAACAGAAATTTGCTGAATTTGTTGAATTCCTTTTCCCTTACCTTTTATAAATAATTACCAAATATGTGATTTCTTCATCTGAAACATCTCTCACTTTTATCTTTTTCTCTCTCCACTACCATTAGTTTAGTTCAAGCCTCCATTATCTCTTCTTTGACTATATACAATAACATCCTAACAGGGATTGTTTCTTCTTTTCTGCCTCCAAGTATTCCTTTATACAACTGCCAAACTAATATTCTCAATGCATAGATTTAATTATTTGAAAAACCTTCAGCATCTCCCTATTTCCTACTAAGTGAAGTTCAAATTCTTTGATTGGTATTCTAGTCCACAATCTGAGGTGCCCCCTTTTAATGACACAGACTCAATCACATAGAGACTCTTGCTTCCTAGCTTTGGATCTACTCCCTGCTGAATTGTTTTGTTTTGTTTTGTTTTCCTATGTAGAGGCTAGTAGAGGCTCAGAATTATACCAGTCAGATATCACATTTTTCAAGGGTAACCATAACTGTTCTTAGATGCTAGTATCCCTCTATGGAAAAGTGGTACTGGCACCCATAGTGCCAGTCAAACTAGACACCAAGCTGGGGATGTCTATCTTAATTCTCAATCCTGTCCATATTCCCACATTTCAAGGCATATTCTAAGATTAAATCTAATTCTCTCAGGAAAAATTCCAAACAACCTGGGTGCTGGGAATCTGCACCCAAATAACCCTGACAACATGTGTACAGTGAGTTTTATGACTCACTGTAATAACATTCCCTCACATTTGTACAGAATCAGGTTAACCAATTAATCTGTGTGTACACAGAGCTATAATTTACCAATATTGGTGCCCAGGGCAAACAGCATGAATTTCACAAATTCCAAGCAGCATAAGTTCACTTGAAGGAAGGGGAAGTTAGTTAATAAAATGTCTCACAGATAGGTGTTATTAACAACATTTACCATATTTGGTAAGTTCTCTATTTTAATGATGTTTGCTAAGGAGGCATTAAGTTCAATTGTTTATATAAACTATTTTTAAAATTGCATACTTTTAAAAAAATTATCTAAAATTTGTATGCCCTCTAAACTTTGATTACTTGTGACAATGTCAGTTTCTTTGCTCCAGCTATGACTGATTATTTATTATAATTATCTACATTGTCTCCCTACTAGTCTATAAACTTCATGACAGCAAGCATACTTTTTTTTTTTTAGCTAAAATTCCTTTCTCCTGATTCCTAAAACAATGTATTGCAGGAATTGTTTAGTAAATGTTAATTGAACTGAACTATCATAGTTATTGTAAACTCCTTATGAGGAGGGAATGTTCCTTATCTTTGCCTATTTGTTCCTAGCACTATGTCCCTGGCACCTAGCTGTTGTTTAATAAATGCTTATTTAACTAAACTGAATTAGTGGCATATCCAGGACTAGAACTCAGCTCACCTAAATTCTAGTCTAGTGCTCTGGAGAGTTCTGAGCTTTCTGTACATTTCTTCCTATCTTCTGATCAATGACTGCTCCTCTCTCACTCAACAGGCAAGAAAATTCTTTGTTGCCTTCTTCTGAAGTCCTTACAAAGCATTCCAACTAAGGATATTAGGAGCTGTACCAATTAATCAGGGCCCATAGAGAATTGTTGCCTGATTGGTTCCTGGTAGCTTTCATATGTGATGCCAGCTGGCTTAGACTTTTAGTTTCTTTCAGCAAAATTAATGGGTAATTTTTCTGAGTGCACACAAACAGAGCTAGAAAGAATCTCAGTATTGTTTTTATGGTGATGTTTTAAAAGCACTAGCAGATGGTTGAAGCCTCTCATAATACAGTAAAACATAATACAGTAAAACATAATACAGTAAAACATATCATATCATAGGGTTGAGAACTGAAAGAGACCTTTGAGATTATCTAGTCCAACCCTTTCTTTAATGGATGAAAAACACTACTACACAGAGAGGTTCAAATGACAAGCCCAAGACTAAACAGTAAATATTGGAGCTGGAATATAAAACAAGATTCCCTAATAAAAGAACAATTAATAGTAACTTCTTAGCAGGAAACCCCTGAGAGGGAATAATTTATACACAGTATGCATCTTTGTCTTTTCTTCCCTTCATCTCCCACATCTAAACAATTGTCAGGTCCTTTTACTTCTGCCTCTGATAGACATCAACAGGTCACCCTCTTTTCTTTTTCCCATTGCTATCAATGTAGAGGCCTTTCTTACCAGCCACTTAGCCAATTTTTATAATAGTCTCCTGAGAAATTTTCTTAACTTCAGGCTTGCTTCTTTCTAAATATCCTTCATATTGTTGTCAGATTAATCTTATTTATGCACACATCTGATCAGATCACTTCTCTGCTCAAGATCCTTCAACAGCACTTACTAAGCTAAGTAGCATCATATTTCTTAGCTAGTTATTCAAAGATTTCTATAGTCTGGTACCACCTTCTTTTTCTGTTCTTATCTTGTATAATATCCACTCATCTATCCTATATTCCAGCAAAACTGGACTACTTCCTGTCCTCCCTCATTGCTGGGACCCTATCTCAGCAAACTACTTCATATCACTAATATTCGATATGTATATGACTATATCTATTTCTGTATCTATGATATGTATAAACTCTCCTTTAAGAATATTCTGTAAACTGCAGGGTAGGTATACCATTACTATAATTCCTGCTTCTGGGAAGGCTGAGGTTTGTAGATTGCCTGAGTCCGGAGTTTTGAGCTGTATACTTGACCGAATGTTCTCATCACTTTTGGTACTGATACCTGAGCTTCTAGAAGTAGGGGCCACCAGACTGCCAAAGAAGAGAAATAATTACCATGAATCAGTAAAACCTAGCAGGTCATGGCTTCAGCGCTAATCAGTGGTAGAGCTGGACCTGATGATGATGATAGTGGTGGTGGTGTCTGTATGGCGTATTTGGAAAATGCTTTGCATATATATATATATATATATATATATATATATAGACTCATCTTTGTGTGTTCAAATTCAGTCTTAGTCACTTATTAGCTGTGTGACTCTGGGCAAGTTACTTAACCCTATTTGTCTCAGTTTCCTCATCTGTAAAATGAACTGGAAAAGAAAATGGCAAACTACTCCAGTGTCTTTGTTAAGAAAACCTCAAATTGGGTCTCTCAAGAGTTGAACACAACTGAATGATACACAAACAATTATACATTATTTCATTTTCTCCTCACAATCCTTCAAGCCAAGTGCTATTATTATCCCCATTTTTTCAAAGGAAGAAACAGAAACAAATAGAGGATAAGTGATTTGGCTGGTATCACACAGTGTCTGAGGTGGGACTTGAATTCAGGACTATTCTGACTCTAAAGTCAGTCAAAGCTCTTTCCATTATACCACCTAGCTCCCTTTAAGGCACTTAAAAAACTGTGGATTAATTGATACTGTAAGCTGTTCTGCTTCTTTGTTCCTTTTACCCTTCCTCTAATCTTTGCCTTAAAATTCTTTCTATCACATACATCCCATTTATTTAAATTAATATAGGCCCACACATCAAGAGCCAGAAATCAATAGTTTATTATTATTTAATATGATTTGTGTAGGTATATGTTTTGTAAGCAGATAAAGGCAAGATAATCTAGGAGGGAGAGAATGATAACACTGAGAATTCTTTTATAATGCCTTCCCAGATCTTTGTTGTTGTTTGTCCTTCATTCTAGAAGAGGACCATGATATCAGGGAGGTGAAGTCATGACATGGGAGTGAATTGGATTTAAGTGAGGGAGGGCTGTGCAAAGTCACTAGTCTCACTTTCTTCTCTGGAGATATATGGGAGCAGAGGAAAGATATAGATCGGAATAACTGGAGATGGCTCTGGATGCACTGGGAGACTGTGGCCTTTTAAAGGTAAGTTCAAGAGGTCTCAGTCACCCAAGAAGAGGTCACTTAATCAGTGATTAAGGCTAGGCAAGAAATGAGGCAGAGAATGATCTATTTTACCAAGTTTTATACACATACACACACATATACCCATACACACATACCTATATAATATGTTTTTTTTTTAATAGTGTGTGTATCTGGCCAAACAGAAACAATTGCTATTTAAATTCACTCTGTGCCAATTAGAGATCAAACCATGACCAACTGGAGCTTGATCTGAGATCTATTGTTGGTCTCAATGAGACCAGAGTGATTTTAATTTAAGGCATGATCCTAAGCTCATAACCCCCAAGATAAGTGTGATATTTCAGCAATTAAATTTTACGTTCCTTTGGGTAAAGTAACCTGCAGGTAAGGGTATGATACCCAATATGAACAGAAGGAAGGGAAAAGAGAGAAGAAACAAAAGAGTAAGAAATCAGATCATTATACTCTATACTAATCCTTCCTCTCTTGGACTCTATCTAATACTTATTTTCACCTATTATACACTTAGAATATATCATTTTGTTGTATAATATTTGCATGTATATTATAGCCCTATTCTAGACTGTGAACTTCTTTTAATTTGCATCTCCCCTAGTACCTAGAACTTATATATGTTTACTTGAGTTAAAATTGAAATAATTAACTTATCTATTGATAAAAACCCATTGGTTTACCTTTTAAGTTTTTTCCACAGTCATAATAAAGACTTATTGAATTGAATTGGACTCTTCATAGAATTGGGAGGGATTTTCTCAAGAATGATTGCAATTGGACACCCAGAAGAGCTCAGCTATTGATGCCTGCCTTTTGTCAGTGATCTTTGAACAGTAAAAGCTAGATAGATAGACTTCTCTCCATATGTATTCCTAGCACCTACTACTTTTTTTTTTTATAAAAGTAAAGGCTTGTTGACTAATTAAAGGTAATAAGAAAGGCTTATTGATTAATTGATTAATTTGGCTTGCAATCCTCCTGGAACCATAAAATTTGATCATCCCTAACCAGTAGTTAACTAACTCCGAGAGGTCTTTGCCATAGTATTTATCATTAATATTACCCAAATCAATATGGTAATTTATTTTGCTTGATTAAATATATTTATTACAAAGGTTTTAATTGCTTCCCACTCACCCACCTGGAGAGAGGTGGAAGGTAGGAAAGAGAATGCTTTGAATTTTTTTTTAATTAAAAAAAAAAAAAAAGAAAGTTGAACAGAAGTATCAGTACCAATAGCAGATCAGGTACTAATATTGTAAAATATGCAAAGTATGCAATATGTTCCGTCCTGTTTCCTATATATCCTTCCCTAACTCAAACCTCAAATCTGTTAAAGTACTTACCTCTCTGATGTCTGTTGTACTTTCAAGACTTAACATTTAATAAGAATCCTTTATATATTTGTAAATATTAGGCATTTTTAGGGGGCATTTGTGTCTATCTTTGTGGAAGGAAAGGTTTATGGTTCTAATCAAAGAAATATAAGAAAGTAGGAAGGGCTAAATTAAAAAATTTTTTTTTCTCCCTTTCACCTCACTGTCCTCCAGATCTGGAGGGGATTGGGAGAAAGACAAAACCCATACAACAAATATGCTTATTCAAGTCAAGCAAATTCCCATATTGGCCATGTCCAAAAAATGTATATCTAATTTTACAACCCAAATCTATCACCTCTCCGTCATATGGTGATAGAAACCAACATTACGTTTCATCATCACTCCTTTGGAATGAGGTTTGGTCATTGCATTTATCAGATCCTAAGTCTTTCAAAACTGTCTGTCTTTACAATGTTATTATCATTAAATTAATTGGTTTTTTTTTTCTTTTTTGCTGAGGCAATTGAGGTTAAGTGACTTGCCCAGGGTCACACAGCTAGGAAATGTTAAGTGTCTGAGACCACATTTGAACTCAGTTCCTCCTGACTTCAGGGCTGGTGCTCTATCCACTGTGCCACCTAGCTGTCCCAAATTAATTGCTTTGATTCTGTTCATTTTGCTCTGCTTCAATTTACACAAGTTTTTCCAGGTTTCTCTAAAGCCATCCAAAGAGGGGAAATATTTAAGTAAACCCTGAAATCACACCACTATTGAGTTTTTTTGGTTTGTTGTTGTTCTTGTTGTTATTCATCAGTCATATTCAACTCTTCCTGACTTCATTTGGAGTTTTCTTGGCAAAGATATTGGAATGGTTTGCCAGTTCCTTGTCCAGCTCATTTTACAGAAAATGGAGGCAAACAGGGTTAAGTGACTAGTCCAGGTCTTGAAGTTCATAAGTGTCTGAGGCTGGCTTTGAACTCATAAAGATAAGTATTACTTACTCCATGCCCAGCACTCTATTCATTGCACCATTCACCTGCTTTTGGCTACTACCATCCATTCTATTCCATTTCGTGGTAAAATGATCTTCATAAGAAATTTCCCCAATATTCAACCAACAGCAGAGGGCTCTAGTTCTCCTATTACCCATTCAGGAGGCAAGTAGGTGAAGAAGTGGATAGAGTGCTGGATTTGGAAATTTGGAAATCTTCCATAATTACTAGCTGTGAGACCTTACACAACTTACTCTGTCTCAATTTCATCATCTATAACATGGAGATGATAATAGCTAGTCTGTTCCAGAGCTGTGGTGAGGATAAAATGAGATAATACATTAAAAGAACTTTGCAAATTTTTTAAAGTGCTATATGAGTGTTATTATTACAAGTTATTATTACTTATATCTGGCAAGTTGCAGAAAAAAAACCCAACACTGGAATTGCCTGTGATTACCCTGAAAAAAAAAAAAAAGCCTCTTTCCAACTGTCTTTTTTGTTCTTTGATTTTTTGAGAGGCACTTCGGCTTAAGTGGTTTACCCAGGATCATGAAATTAGTAATTGTTAAGTGTCTGAGTACAAATTTGAACTCAAGTCCTCCTGATTTCAACACCAGTGCTCTATCCACTGTACCATCTAGCTGCCCCAGTTTATTGTTTTTGAAAAATGGTTAGAGAGAAAGGGTGCTCTGAAATTCAATTCCTGCCTCTGTTGCTTAATATATGTGATCCAAGGCAAGTCACTTAAGTAACTTTGTTGGACTTCTAAAATGGAGAGATTGAATTAGAACAAAGTTTCTTAGACTGTGTCTATAAGTCCATAGTTGTGTAAAAAATCTCTTGGGCAATCAATTGGAGAAACACTGAATAAACTATGGTATATGAATGTCATGGAATATTAGGTTCTGTAAGAAACGACCAGTAGGACGATTTCAGAGAGGCCTGGAGAGACTTGTTTGAACTGATGCTGAGTGAGATGAGCAGAACCAGGAGATCATTGTACACGGCAACAAGACTATATGATGATCAATTCTGAAAGACATGGTTCTCTTCAACAATGAAATGTTTCAAACCAGTTCCAGTTGTTCAGTGATGAAGAAAGCCATATATACCCAGGGAGAGGCCTATGGGATCTGAGTCTGGACCACAACATAGAATTCACACTCTCTATTGATGTTTGTTTGCATTATGTTTTCCTTCTCAGATTTTTTTTTCTTATAGATCCAATTTTTCTTGTACAGCAAGATAACTGTATAAATATGTATACACATAAAAAAATCTCTTGGGCAAAAAGAGGTCATGAATGGAAAAAATTTAAGAAGCCCTGGGCTAGATGATATTTAATGATACTATGTAGTATTTGATCAATCCCCCCAATATATGGAGCTTTCAAAATAGCTACCTTGATATTAAGGTACTTTGTGATTACATTTATACTCAAAAGCACAACTCATAGGCCGCTACCTATGTTTATACTTTCTCTATAGTCAACCAGAAGGCATA
>JAJPUD010013629.1:0-12723 GCA_023553655.1 Myrmecobius fasciatus
TACCCCTTATAACCGCTTCAGCTGTGTCCCACAAATTTTGGTATATTATCTCACTATTGTCATTCTCCTGGATGAAATTATTAATTGTGTCTATGATTTGCTCTTTCACCCATTCATTCTTCAGGATTAGATTATTTAATTTCCAATTAACTTGTGGTATATTTTCTCCTGGCCTTATATTACATCTGAGTTTTATTGCATCATGATCTGAGAAGGATGCATTTACTATTTCTGCTTTTCTGCATTTGATTTTGAGGTTTTTATTCCCTAACACATGATCAATTTTCACATAAGTTCCATGAAACCCTTAGAAAAAGGTATACTCCCTTCTATCATAAGTGAATTTCCTCCAGAGATCTATCATACCTAACTTTTGTTTACCTCCCTAACTTCTTTCTTATTGATTTTGTGATTTGATTTATATAATTCTGAGAGAGCAAGGTTGAGATCCCCCACTAGTATAGCATTACTGTCTATTTCTCCTTGCATCTCTGTTAGTTTTTCCTCTAGGAATTTGGGTGCTATACCACTTGGTGCATATATGTTTAGTATTGATACCGCTTCATTGTCTATGGTACCCTTTAGTAAAATATAGTTTCCTTCCTTATCTCTTTTAATTAGATCTATTTTTGTTTTTACTTGATCCGAGATAAGGATTGCTACCCCTGCCTTTCTTTGTTCACCTGAAGCATAGAAGATTCTGCTCCAGCCCTTTACCTTCCCTCTGTATGTATCTCTATGCTTTACATGTGTTTCTTGTAAACAACATATTGTAGGATTTTGCCTTTTAATCCAGTCTGCTATCCGCTTCCGTTTTATGGGAGAGTTCATCCCATTCACATTCACAGTTAAAATAACTATATCTGTATTCCCTGCCATCTTATTTACCCAGAGTTATGGTTTTCTCTTCCCTTTCCCCTCTCTCCCTTCTCCCCTCCCCAGTACTTTGCTCTTGATGACCCCCTCCCACCAATAATCCTCCTCCCTTTAGAGTCCCTCCATCCCCTTTATACCTTTCCCCTAATCCTTCTATTAGTTTATCCCTTTCCTTTTCTCCCCTCCCTCCTACCTTCCCACAAGGAGGGTCAGGCCTTTCTTTAAAGCCAAATGTGTCTTATATACTCTCTTAGAGTCCAATCTAATGAGAGTAAGGTTTACACAATACTCATCACCCTCCCTTCTTTCCCTCAATTATATTAGATCTTCTATGTCTCTTTATGAGATTTTGCCTTATTTTACCTCTTTATTTTTTTATTTTACCTTTTTTTTACCTTATATTACCTTTTACCTTATTTTTACTTTATTTTGCCTCCTTTCCCTCCCTTTTTCAGTATGGTATCCCTTCCACCTCTAATTTCTTTTCCATTATTATCAAAGAAAAATCAAATTATACCCCAATTTTTTAAGGATACCCATAGTAGAAATATAGTTCTCAAGAGTTCTTTCCCTTTTACCTTTTTATGCTTCTCTTGATTTCTGTATTAGGAGGTCAAATTTTTTGTTCAGATCTGGTCTTTTCATTAGAAATAGGTGAAATTCTCCTGTATCATTGAATGAACATCTTATTTCCTGGAAGATAATGCTCATTCTAGCTGGATAACTTATTCTTGTCTGTAATCCAAGTTCTTTTGCCTTTTGGAATATCTGATTCCAGGCCCTTCAATCCTTTAATTTGGAAGCTGACAGATCTTGTGTAATTCTAATTACCATACCTCGCTATTTGAACTGTTTCTTTCTAGCTGCTTGCAATATCCTTTCCTTGGTGCAATAGTCCTGAAATTTGGCCATGATATTCCTTGGGGTTTTAATTTTGGTGTCTCTTTCAGGAGGTGATCGGTGAATTCTTTCAATGACAATTTTGCCTTCTGATTCTAAAACATCAGGGCAATTCTCTTTCATCATTTCCTGGAAGATAGCATCAAGGTTCTTTTTTTCATAGTGGCTTTCAGGGAGTCCTATAATCCTTAGATTGTCTCTCCTGGACCTGTTTTCCAAGTCAGTTGTTTTTCCTAGAAGATATTTCATATTTTCTTCTATTTTTTCATTTTTTTTGTTTGACTGATTCTTGAAGTCTTATTGAGTCATTTACTTCTATTTGTTCAATTTTAATTTTTAAAATATTTTTTTCCTTCAGTTATCTTTTTTAGCTCCTTTTGTAGCTGGCCAGTTGAATTTCTTGATTCAATGCATTCTTTTTCAATTTTGCCAGTTTTATTTTTCAGTGAATTGTTGTCTTTTTCCAATTCACCATTTTTATTTTCCAGTGAATTGGTGATTTTTTCCAATTCACCAATTTTGTTTTTCATTGAATTGTTTTCTTTTTCCAATTCACCAGTCCTGTTTTCCAGTTTTTCACATCTCTGTTGCAGAGCTTTATTTTCTTCTTGCACTGATCTCAATTTATTTCCCCATTCTTCTTCTAGCTCTCTTTTGAGATTCTTTATGTAATCTTTCACATAAGCCTTCTGAAAAGAAGACCAGCTTAAGTCCACCTTTGTGGCTTCCTCTGGGATTGTTTTCAGAATCTCAGGATCTGGGGACTTCTTCAGTTTCTCTCTGTAAAAGATGTCTATGGTGAGAGCTCTCTTCTGTTTCTTATTGATGATTTTGAGCTGAGGTAGTAGTCACCAGCAGGGAATACTGCTGCAGTTTCAATTTGCCTTGGGGCAGTTTGTCGAGTTGACTTCTGGTCTGAGCCTGGTCTGGCTAGATCTGCACTAGGACCTCTCTTTCAGCTTCTCTCAATCCACCCTTTACTAAAGGCAGATCTGCCAAAGCACCTGCATGCAAGCAGCGCAACGTGTCCCAGGCATTTCCCAGGGATTTCCTGGGTGTCTAAAATCTGCCCCTCTGTCACAGCTCTGACTTCCGCCCTGGCTGGCTTCTGATCGTGACCAGTGGTCGATTGCCCTGAGGCTAACCTTCTCTGGAGTTTTTCAAAATCGATTTTTGATAGAAGTGCATTGTAGTCCAAGTGTTTGGTGGAGCCCTCACTCCAGAACCAGTTCGAAGGCTCAATTTGTCTGGGTCTGAGGGAAGGTCTCAGGAGCTCACAGAGAACGCTGTCTGCAGTTCGCCATCTTTGCTCCTATTAATTTTTTTTAAATTGTAAAATAAAGGCAGTTATCTGATTTTCTCACTCAAATCTCTAAGTGCTCTTCAAAATGAAGAAAGATCAAAGACTACTTACTGCTCTAATTTAGCTGTAGGTTCTGTTTTAAAATAATCTTTTTCTATGAAAATAAGAGTTAAAGGCCTTTAGTAAATGAAATGGTATTTGCATTTCTATAAGGTTATCTGGATTGTTCAAGTTTCACTTTTCTGTCAAATAGCCAAGTCATCAAATATTTTCATACTTAATATGCCTGAAAGAATTAGGGATTTAATTTATTATTATAAATTAGCTTTGAACAGAAGAATATTAACTGATGCACTATTATCCAGACTTTTTATTAGACTAAATTTTAATTTTTATTTTAATGACACTATCACTGATATTTTTTTGTGTATCTCCTGGATTGGCACTGAACAAGCATTTCATACAACAAACAACAATTTTTGTTGAATTTAATAAGTAAATTCTTAGTTACCCACGATGATTTCTCTGGCCGTGGAGACATTTTACTTACCTTATTTCCTACAACACTTGCCTCTCATTTTGTACCTTTGTAGTTCAACAACAGTTTTCATGGATCAGGATAAAGGTAGTTGCTCTTAAATTATTTTTTTTTTTTTTTCTCCTCTCAGAATTCCTGGAAGAATACATATTGGAAAGGGTCCAAGATTTAGAGTTAGAGCGTGTGAGTTTTAATTTCAGTTACACCATTAATGATGATGTTCAGGTTACCAGTTCCAAGTTTGAAATAAACATGGGACAAATTCACAATGGCCATTCTCTTTGCCATAATGTAGGTTTATTTAGAAAAGGTTACAAACAAAATAAAGAGGTAAAATAGGAACCAGAAGTGGAATATATGAGAGTTGAAAGAGCAATAGGGTTATCATCATTAAAGGAAGAATTTTGAAAGGATCCATTAAAGGAATATGTCATGAAATGGGAGTATACCATTTAATGGCAGGCTAGATCCATAGGGGCATACCTGACCAGAGTTAACTGTAGTAAAGAAAAAGACACTATTAAAGGGAGGACACTATTAGGGAGAGAGAGAGAGTACCTTATAGTCTTGGTCCTGAAGTCCTTAACAAAGATCTTCATCATGGAGCATATCTTTTACAAGGAAAATACAAGCTTTGAAGTTTCTTAGGAGAGGTGGGGTACTCCCAGGAAAGAAGTTGGTAGTTCAGAGGGAGGAATCAAGGAGGATGGAATACACCTGGCAAACCAGGCAAACCATGTCTAAAAGATACTCTAATCAATATCTCAAAGGTCATTTAAAGACGCTCAGAGGCTTAAGGGACAGACAGTGGAAGTTAATAAAGCATCCCATCCTTACAGATCACTCCATATAAACAGGATAGACTGGAAATTGATTTTGCCTTCTAATAGTCAGATGGATTTCTTCCCAATAAGGGAATAAACTCAAGGTCCCCATCAATGGGAGAAAGCAAGGTGATGCATACAGTCCCTTCCATCTATAAATCAATGATCCTAAGTTTTATTATGGGACATAAATGAAGCTAAGAATTTTATATTGGGATTTAATTACAGCTGTTCCATGGACCATGAATAGTTTTGGGATGTTAAAGTCTCTGTAGAATTGTAGAATGAAATTGGGTTTCAAGCTGAGAATAATGAAGAGACATAAAGTGGGTGTGAATAGACTGTTACCCATTACAATAATATAATAATGTACTTATTATTATGAAATGTTATCTATCTACTCAATGTAAATTAGTGTCTCATTTTCAAATTTGAGTCAAACAGATTTGCCTAGACATTCAGAACCCAGTGACTTACATTGAACACATAGCTATTGTTTTTCAAGTGCTGGATTTGCACCTAAGTTTTCCTGACTCTAAAATCAGTTACTAATTCTATAAGGAATTCTTATTCTACTAGCATTGTTGACTGGACAAATATATTTTATAATAATAACAACAACAATAGCAGCAGCAATATATACTATTAGAAACTCATAGTCTGCATAAGGCAGATCAATATCTCACTTATAATTCTGAGTCTTACAGAATTACTTGGACACTGAAAATTAAGTGACTTGCCCATGGCTACATAACTATTATGTATCAGTGGCTGACATCTGGGTTTCCTGACTTCATTTTTGACACTCTATATATTATCCCATGATACCAATAATAATTAAATTATGCTCATATAGATTATTCAAATTAACAGCTAAGAAACTTTGTTCTAAATTGTAATATTCTTATATTACAAATGGTAACATTCTAAGAAGCCTTTTGATTAGATTAATCTTATTTAGTGCGTGCTCATCCTTACATGATGCCAGATGG
The DNA here is from genome assembly GCA_023553655.1 of Myrmecobius fasciatus. NCBI lineage: Eukaryota > Metazoa > Chordata > Mammalia > Dasyuromorphia > Myrmecobiidae > Myrmecobius > Myrmecobius fasciatus. Next base: position 5,434 of record JAJPUD010013629.1, read on the forward strand.
AAAAGGAGTAGATCAACAGGTCCTGAGGGTAGATAATAATCTTGTAGAGAAAGAAAGTAATTATAAATTATAATTATATTTTTTTTAGTTTCCAAGGGAAATGAATAAAACATAATTGCTATTTAAGTATTAGCAGGTAATGAAAGCTATTTAAGAAGAGTAGAAAATATGAAGTGAAAGAGCATATATTGGTAGTAAAGGCTAGAAAATTGGCTATTTTAGAAGTCATAGAAAAGAGTTTCAGATGAAAAGTTCAAAAAACTTCCAAGGATTATAAAATAATGATACAGTGATCTTAGTTACTGATGTCCACTACATCATTATTAATCATCATTAATACCTATCAAAAATTAAGGAACTATAGAAATAGAATTTGAACTTTGCAAATAACTGACTCATTTCTCTTTCAGGAAAACTATTTACTCAATGGATAATTTAATTATTTATTATCAGTAGAATGCAAAGTATTTGGGCATAGAAACTATTGTATTTTTGATTCTGACCTTTTGATCCCTGTAAATAATAAACAATATTTATGAATGTTTGTTAAATTTATTTGAAAATTTGAGTTAGCAAAGTTTACTGAAAAGGAAATTACAATGGTAACAAACAAAACATGATGCTTTATAGGAAAGCATACCAAGCCAAAGTAATCTAGAATATTGTGGTCCCGGGAAAAGAACTATGCAAAAAATGCAGAGTTTCCAGGATTGGATGGACCTTTCTTTTTTAATGATGACTTTTTATTTTCAAAATATATGCAATGGTAGTTTTCATCATTCAGCTTTGCAAAACATTGTGAATTTTCTCTCACTCCCTCTCCCTAAACATATTTCCATATTCTCATGCTGCACAAGAAAAACAAAATCAAAAGGGAAAAAATACAAGAAAGAAAAAAAGCAAGCAAACAACAAAGGTGAAAAAACTTTGCCTTGATCCACATTCAGTCTCTACAGTTCTCTCTGGATACAGATGGTTCTTTCCATCACAAATTTATTGGAATGGCCTTGAATGACCTCATTGTTGCAAAAGAACCAGGTTGGATGGATCTTTCAATTGAATTTGTCAAATTAGTATTAGTGTATTGTGTACTTGTCTTAACTTTTTTACTAGTCTGCCCTGAAACCTCATTGAAGGGAAGAATTATATCACATTATTTCATTACATTCCAAGTACTTACTGTTTCCTATATACAACTGCTTCACAATACTCATTGATCAGTGTGCATTAATATAAAAAAGAGATTATGCAATGAAATCTTCAATCATACAGAAGACACTGGCATGAAAATGGTAAGTAATATCAGTTGAAGGACTAAACCAGGTTAAAGGTGTCTGAAAGACTTTAAACCTGTTAGTGAGCAAATGGGAAGCCTATCCCAAGCATGTGAAGAGTTTGCTTGGTGAAATGAGCAAATGAGCACAATTTGTTCCAAAAGCCATGAAGGCAGTTGAAGTAAGCACTGTGGAGCACTTATACATTGGTAAGACATGGAAGATAATAAGGTCTTTGACTGCATTACAGATTGTTGCCAGTTATCCTGACTATTTTCTTGCCACTGGATTTTGAAGACCTTAAGAGAGAATGTCAGAATTTGTGTAACTCTGCCTCACTTAAATCCAATTTATATGTATGTCAAGACATTAATCATCCATGATGTCATTGATTTTATTTAAAAACAAATAAAGAGGGCAGCTAGATTGCACAGTGGATATAATCCTGGCTCTGAAGTCAGGAATACCTGAGTTCAAATCCAGATTCAGACACTTAATCTTTCCTAGCTGTGTAATGCTGGGCAAGTCACTCAACCCCAAATTCCCCAGCAAAAATTAAATACATAAATACATAAAAAACAAAGGAAGAACAACAAGTACTATTATGTATACACATATACACATACATGCAACACATAGATATTGTATGCAGGATCTTGTAATTTTAATCTATCAAAGATTAATTTAGTAATGAGAACTCGGTTAAAAATTGTTTTTATAACTTTCTCTAATTCCTTGTCTAGAATATAGATCCATTTTCTCATTTTCTCTAACTCCATGATTTAACTCAAGCACATTCTTCAGGAGAACTTTATGATTTCCATCTTTCCGCTGAAAGAAACCAATCAACCAACCTAGTGTTTACTCTCTATCATTTTGGATTTATTTTAAGTCTTTTTATTATCTATAAAGAAGCATATAATTGAATTTGAGCATCTTGACGTTAAAAACTGGCTTGCTTTCCTCTTTGTATCCCTAATGTTTAACACAGTGCCTGGTGTATTGTAGGCAATTCATAAATGTTTCCTGGTTAATGGATTTAATATACTTCAAATACAATTTATTCCACCAAATGTCAATGTCCTAAAATCTATGCTTCACTCTACATATTTTGTCCATAATCTATTTGTTAGGAGATGAATAGCATTCTTCAATCTTCTGGAATTATGGTTGTTTTTTGTGTTGATCAGAATTCTAAAGTCTTTCTTTATTATTTTAAATTTATTTTTAATAATTAATATTAAAAATTAGTTTCAAACTCTGTCCTTCCTTCCTGCCCTTCTTCTACCCCTGGAGAAGATAAGATTTAATATTAATTAATATTATAAAATCAGTTTCAAACTCTGCCCTTCCATCCTGTCCTTCTTCTACCCCTGTAAAAGATAAGCAATAATATACTAATTATATAGATGTAATCATGCAAAACATGTTTTCATATTAACCATGATGAAGATAAATGACATCATGGATGAATAATGTCTCTATGTGCATAATAGAAGCAAAAATAAAATGAATAAATATTCTTTAATTTTCATTCAGAGTTTATTATTTCTCTCTTAGATACTGTTTTTTTTTAATAAGTCCTTTTGATCTGTCATCAATCATTGTCTTGATCAGAATAAGTATGTCTTTCACAGTTACTCATCATTACAATAAAGAAGCTAGTGTGTACAATGTGGTCCTCATTATGCTCATTTTATTTTGAATCAGTTTGTATAAATCTTCCTAGTTTTTTTTTTTCCTGCTGAATTGCTTGTTATTTATCAAAACACAATATTATTCCATCCCAATAATATACTCCTACTTCTTCAACCATAGCCTAGTTGATGGACATCCCCACCATTTCCAATTCTTTTCCATCACAAAAAGAGCTTGTATAAATATTTTTGTACATATATATCTTTCTACCCTTTACAATTCTGAAGCATTTCAAAGTTGTCTATGACTTTGCTGTTACAGTATATATATTTTCTGGTTCTATTCTTTTCACTTTGCATCAGTAAATATATTTCCAGATATTACCAAAAACATCCCCTTCCTTGTTTATTAGAGTACAATTGTATCCAATTACATATATATAAATATATAAATATAAGCATATTTTTTTCAGGCATTTCACAATTTATGGATATGCCTTTATTTTCTAGGTGTTTGCCACTATCAAAATAGCTGCTATAAATATGATTGTATATATTTGTTTTTTTCCCCTTGATTTTCTTAGGATAAGAGTCAGTAGTGGTATCTCTATCTCAAAAGGCATACATAGTTTATTAATTTTGTAGACATAGTTTATATTGCTTACAGAATAACTGGCCTAATTCACAACTACACCAATAGTGAATTTTCTGTAACTGTTTCACCATTGCAATGGCAAAATGTGCCATTTTCATGTATTCCAATTTTGTTATTCTAGTGATTGAAATTACTTTTTTTGTCTCATGCTTAACTATAGTACATATTCAATCCCATATGCTCATAACCTGTGGACTCCTTTAAAAGGAAATGGTCCCTTAATTAAGGAAAGAGGAGAAGAGTAACATTATTTTCCTAGAGAAGAAGAGGAGGAGGAGGAGGAAAGGAAAGGAAGGGAGGCAGGAAGGAAAAAAAAAGGATGGAGGGAGGAAAAATGGAAGGAACAAAGTAAGGAAGGAAGGAAGGAAAGAAAATAGCTACAATATGTAATCATAAAGATTTCTTGTTTCCATCAAACTGTGCATACTCTTTGACCCAGCATTGTGTCTATTGGGTTTATATCCCAAAGAGATCTTAAAGGAGGGAAAGGGATCCACATGTGCAAAAATGTTTGTGTCAGCTCTTTTTGTAGTGGCTAGAAACTGGAAAGTCTATCAGTTGGAGAATGGTTGAATAAATTATGGTATATGAATGTTGTGGAATATTATTGTTCTGTAAGAAACGACCAGTGGGATGATTTCAGAGAGGCCTGGAGAGACTTATATGAACTGATGCTAAGTGAAATGAGCAGAACCAGGAGATCATTATACACGGCAACAACAAGATTATATGATGACCAATTCTGATGCACATGATTTTCTTCAACAATGAGATGATTCAAACCAGTTCCAATTGTTCAGTAAGGAATAGACCTATCCATACCAAGAGAGAGGTGTGTGGGAACTGAGTGTGGACCACAACATAGCATTTACATGCTTTCTATTGATGTTTGCTTGCATTTTGCTTTTCTTCTCAAGTTTTCTTTTGGTTTGATTTTCTTCCTAGATCCAATTTTTCTTGTGCAGCAAGATAACTGTATACATTTGTGTATGTATGTATATAGGATTTATCATATGTTTTAATATATTTAACATGTATTAGACTACCTGCCATCTCAGAAAGGGGGTGAGGGGAAAGAGGGAAAAATTCAAAACAGAAAGTTTTGCAAGGGTCAATGTTGAAAAATTACCCATGCATATGTATTGTAAATAAAAAAAAAAACTTTAATAAAATATCCCTATCTATATATAAATAATTGCCTGTTTCCAAATGAGAAACATAAAAAATGTACTTCCCTCTCTTGTTTGAGTTTTTATGTGTTTTTCTTCTTTTTAAAAAGTGAATATCCTGTCTGAAATTCCAAAGAAATGGTCAAATAATCTCTGCTTTGATAGAACCAATGATGGAAAAAATATATTTTTATACAGTAAATTAATTTAGTTTTTGGAAAATTCTAATTGTTAGAAAATGGAGCAAAATATAACTGTACTTACACCTTTTAGTTCAGTCTTCTTGATCCATATAAGCCTATTGTTTCATAGTATGATCATGATCATGATCTTCTATATGATTATGCTGATGCTGCTATTGATAGAAGTGATAACAGTTAATATTTAGAACATTCTTTAACATTTTTGCAAAGTTCATTACAAATTGTATCCTTATAAAACTTTGGGGGACATTAAATGCTATTATTACCTTAATTTTATACATGATGAAACTAAGGTAAGCAGACTATAAGTGACTTATATTTCATTATCAATGTGGATAAACCTGGAAAGTTTATCCTTACCAAGGTAAGTGAATTTATTCACAGCATTCAAAACTTCACCAATTGTTGTAACTAATGGGTCCACATATGGATGTTGTGGTGCTGGCTGATGGAGTATCTGTGTTTTCTTGATGTTAATTATTAGGCCAAAATTAGCACAGAGATTGACCCATGCATTGTTGCATCTCATCTTCCGAGGCTACATTGAGAACACAATTGTCTGCAAACAAAAAAAAAAATGTGCACCGACACTCCCTCCACTTTTTGTTTTGGCTTGTAGACTTTTTGAGTTGAAAAATTTGCCATCAGTGCAGTAGATGACTTGATTTAAAGTTTGAACTCACTGAAGATGTTTGACAACATTGCTGAAAACATCATGCTAAAAAACATGGAAGCAAGCACTCAGCTTTGTTTGATTCCATTGCTAACTATAAACACTCAAGAGCTCCTTGTCCAGAACCCAGGCAAGCATGCCATCATGAAATTGACATACCTTATCCTGATGGAGGGGCGGAGCCAAGATGGCGGAATGAAAAGGTGACTTTCTGCCTCTCCTCCGAACTTCTCTCAAATCAACAATAAAATAAGCCTCTGAACTGATCTTCAAGTCAACGAACTCAGAAATATTTGGGCACGGCTCTCTGGAGAACTTCATATCAGGTTAGTCAGACTCAGACAGAGAGATAAATAGACGACCCCTGTGCAGGCCGGAAGTGAGGGTGGGACTCAGCTCAGCTCATCCTGGAAGAAATTCCAAACTCCAAACTCCAAATTCCAAACACCTGGAGTTTATCTGAGGCACTCGGGACACTCTGCCCTGATTGGGGACAGGTGTTCTGGCAGACTTGCCTTGTTTAAGGAGTAATTCGGACTTAGTCCTAGCCCCCAACGGCCCAGCACCTTAAGTCAACTCGCCGAAGTGCCCCAGGGCAAAGCGTCTTCAGCTGAGGTTTTTTTTTTTTTTTCCCCCTACCTTAAAGAGATATCCACTCTGTCTAAAAAAAAATGATGAAGAAGCAAAAGAGAGCTCTCACCATAGACAGCTTTTATCAAGGCAAAGAAACGACCTCAGATACAGAGGTTTCTTTAGACAAAAATCCAGAAAAAAACAGCAAGGACCATCACTGGTCCCCATTTCAAAAGGCCTTTCTGGAAGACTGCATAAAGAACCTCAAAAGAGAGCTGGAGGATAAATGGGAAAATAAACTGAAATCAGTGCAAGAAGGATACAGTATCTTGCAAGAAGGATATAATACTCTGCAAAAGAGATATGAAAAAGACACCAATTTATTAAAAAATAAAATTAGTGAAGTGGAAAAAGAGTGCAGTGAACAAATTGGCCAGTTACAAAAGGAACTTAAAAAGGTAACTGAAGAAAACAACACTTTAAAAATAAGAATTGAACAAATGCAAGTGAATGACTCACTAAGACTTGAAGAATCAGTCAAACAAAAACAAAAAATGAAAAATTAGAAGAAAATATGAAATATCTCCTAGGAAAAACAACTGACTTGGAAAATAGATCTAGGAGAGACAATCTAAGGATTATTGGACTTCTGAAAGCCATGATCAAAAAAAGAATCTAAACACTATCTTCCAGGAAATCCTGAAAGAAAACTGCCCTGAGATTGTAGAATCAAAGGGCAAAATCAGCATTGAAAGAATTCACCGATCACCTCCTGAAAGAGACCCCAAAATTAAAACCCCAAGGAATATCGTGGCTAAATTTCAGGACTATAGCACCAAGGAACAGATTCTGCTAGCAGCTAGAAAGAAACAATTCAAATACCGAGGATCAATAATTAGAATCTGTCAGGATCTGTCAGCTTCCACACTGAAGGATCGAAGGGCTTGGAACCAGATATTCTGAAGGGCAAAGGAACTTGGATTACAGCCAAGAATAACCTATCCAGCTAGAATGAGCATTATCCTCCAGGGAAGAAGATGGTCATTCAATGATATAGGTGAATTTCACCTATTTCTAATGAAAAGACCGGATCTGAACAAAAAATT
>JAJPUD010013629.1:19119-43545 GCA_023553655.1 Myrmecobius fasciatus
CCCTCACTCCTTCCTTCCTTCCCTCCTTCCCTCCTTCCTTGCCTCCTTCCTTCCTTTCCTTCTTCCCTCCTTCCTTCTGTCCTTCCCTCCTTCCCTCGTTCCCTCGTTCCCTCCTTCCCTCGTTCCCTCCTTCCCTCCTTCCCTCCCTCCTTCCTTCCCTCCTCCCTTCCCTCCTCCCTCCCTCCCTCCTTCCTTCCTTCCTTCCTTCCTTCCTTCCTTCCTTCCTTCCTTCCTTCCTTCCTTCCTTCCTTCCTTCCTATTTTTCTTTACAGCAAAATTATCCCAGTTTTCATTTATCATTAATAATATAATGGAAATGAAAAAAAAAAGCACAATGTGTTACAAGCCAACTTGAGTTCTAGCCCTAGTTTAACCCACTAATTAATTATATGACTATGGGTATGGGAGCTTTAGTCTCTGGTGGTATGATTGATTAAGAAAAGCAGTGAGAGAAATACTGATTAGTGACAATAAGGAAGGAAGGGGAATTTATGTGGATTCCATCTTCTGTCTATCATATAAATTATGTATAGCAATGAAACATTTTATTTTAGAAAATTAGCAACGGATTATCCGGGCAGTAATGTAAATTTATGAATCATCTAAATAGAAGATATCAATTTTATCAGAAAATAAATATTTCTATCTTTTGAAAATGCTTTCATTAACTAGAATGAGATCTTATATTTGAGCATATGAGAGTTTGGTTTCAGTGCTTACATTACTTCCCAGTGCTTCAGTGAAGGGGAAACTAAGAAAAACTTTCTAATTTTCTTTCTTGTTCTTATGACTCTTCAATTGTACCAGATTTCACTTTTATTTCCCTGTGGACCTCCTATTTGAGCTTCTCCTTTCATTTGGAGATTTTGTTATTTGGGTATAAGGTGCCATACTTATTTGGACATTTTCTCCCTGTGTCATATGACAAAAAGAATGCTGGAGGTAAAATCAGATTTATTTTGACAGGACCCAACAATAATCAATGATTTACCTCAATCATATGTTTTTTAAAATTTAATTAATACCATGGAGACAGGGGACAGGTACGTAGCTCAGTGGATAGAATGCTGGGCTGTCAGTCAGGAAGACTTATCATCTGAGTTCAAATCTGGCCTCAGACACTTATTAGCTGTGTAACCCTGGGAAATTAACTTAGCCCTTTTTGCTCAGTTTCCTTATCCTTAAAATAAGATGAAGAAGAAAATGGTAATTCATTACAGTATCTTTGCCATGAAACAGGGCCATAAAGAGTACAACATGACTGGTAAATTTTGAACAGCAACCTTGCAGATGTCAACATTGAATTAGGGACCTTATACAAGTAACACATGCACTATGCGACTGAGCTACATTCCCAGCCTCCGATGAGAATGAGACTGGTGATTTTGTGTTGCTGTGACTCATTTAAATCCAATTTATGCACAGTTGAAGATATCACCCTTACAAAGGCATTGGTCCTCTTTGAGAAGAAAAGAAAAACAACAATAGTAAAATAAGTTACTGAATTTTGTATTCTGTTGATTCATTTTCTTTGTTGTTAAAATACACACCTTTCTGATTGTTCCACTTTAGAAATTTCAGGTCAAGATTTTGAGTAAATAGCTTTTATGGTTATTAAAGAAACATTTGTTTAGTGTATTTTAAGCTAATAACTTCATTTTATTCCTTAATTCTGTTATGAATTCCAATGGCATCTAGAAATTTGAAAGCTGGCTGGTTCTTTCAATAATGGTAAGCTATCTAGTAACACTATCACAGCACAGACAAGTTTTAGGCAGTGAAGTGAATGAACTTGACAATCTAATTTCTAGATCTGGAAACCTGGCTCTCAGTTTCCAGTACCCCATTCAAAATAATAACTTTTGAACTTTCTCAGTACAAGGTAGGCTGCCCATCCCTTACCACTTATATAGATTGATTCTCTTCTTCAAACAATACTATTTTTGAGTATTCATTCAAGTTAAATATTTTAATGCAGTTATTTTGAAATGCTTCATAATTTTTTCCTCTCCACATTCACCTGAAGATGAACAAAGGTTTTGTTTTGTTTTGTTTTTGTTTTTTTATCAACTCTTTTTTTTATTAAAGCTTTTTATTTACAGAACATATAAGTAATTTTTCTACATTGACCTTTGCAAAATATTTGTTCAAAATTTTCCCCTCCTTCTCCCTACCCTCTCCCCTAGATGTCAGGTAGTCTAATACATGTTAAATATGTTAAAATATATGATGAATTCAATATATGTATACATATCTGTACAGTTATCATGCTGCACAAGAAAAATCAGATCTAGAAAGAGAAAAAATATAAGAAGGAAAACAAAATGCAAACAAACATTCACAGAAAGCATTAAAATGCTATGTTGTCATCCACACTCAGTTCCTACTGGCCTTTCTCTGGATGTATATGACTATCTTCATCACTGAATGATAGAAGCTGGTTTGAATCACCTCTTTGTTGAAGACAACCATGTCCATCAGAATTGATCATTGCATAGTCTTGTTGCTGTGTATAATGATCTCCTAACACTCTTTTTTGTGGTCGCTAAGGATTAGAAATCAAAGGCATATTCAGCAATTGGGGATTGTTATATGATTGTAATGAGATACTATTGTGCTATAAAAATGACAAGTAGAATGATATTAAAAAAACTTGGAATGACAAGTATTGATGCATACTGAAGTGAACAGAAGCAGAAGGCTGTACACAGTAATAGCAATATTGTTTGATGAAGAACTGTGAAGGACTTAGTTGTTTTCAGCTCCACAGATGATCCAAGAAAATATCAAATAATTAATGACAAAGTATACTATCTGTTTCCAGAGTATACAGACTGAGGCATGCTATTTTTTTTGCTTTCATTCTTCATTCTTTTCTTGTATTCAAATGATCTTGTACAAAATGACCAATATGGAAATGCTGTACGTAATTGCACATGTATAACATATATTTGATTGTTTACCATCTCAAGGAGGGCTTGAGGGAGGAAGTATACAATTTGGAATCCAAACCTTTAAATAAAAAAAATTGAAAAATTGAAAAAAGTACATTGAGTTCAGATAATAACTGAATAAATATCAAACAACCCACAATACTTGAAGTCATCAACTGAGGTTCACTCTTCCTCAGCCTGCCAACTTCCATCCTTATACTCAAAGGGGCAATCAAGCATAAATAAGCACTTTCTTCATGATATTCTGATCAGAAAGTCATCAAGCTAAAGAAATCAAGCTGAGTCAAAGGTAATGAGGGAAGAATTTGGAGTCTTCATTTTTTTAATCTGGTTTCTCCCTATAGAAAAATAAATGTCAGCTGTTGAAATGTCAGGCTGTTTTGATTTCATGATAAACAAGACGGAAAAACATATAAAGAAATAGAAGCTAAGGAGTTTAGCAAGGTGAGGGCAAAAATCTTCAGAATGATGACAACTCCAATTCGCTCAACATTTTACAAAGGATTTCATTGTCCAAAGAAAATGGAATCTGGGAGGTTTAATGGTTGATGAATTCAGTGGAAAATGACTGTGACATTTGAGCTCAGGTTGGAGGGTTGGGCTCAAAAGGTCACTGGGATATGTTCTTATTTTTTCCATTGTTGGAGGCAGGGCTAATATATTTTTCCCATGCAAAAATAAACTCTGAAAACTAATTTAAGATTTTAAGAAAGACTTTTCCATAGTAATGGTGGGGCAGTGTTAGAAGATTGAGTAGAAATAGAAAGAACTAAACATAACTTAAAAGTGATTTTTCAGATCTAAAGTTCTGTTTTTGTTAATATCAGAAATTTTATCAGAATGGGGAGTTCCTGCTGTGAAAACTTCCTTTATGGTTTCATAGTAGTAGTTGTCTTAGGCAAGTTATTTGGATTGTTGCTTTTACTTTTAGAATTTCCAATTTGGTATTTAATTGAGGGTTTTTAATTTGTTCTTTTTCTAGTTTTTTTAATAATAAGCCCAATTCATTGATCTTTTCTTTCTATATTTTATGCAAGTAAGCATCTAGAGATATAAAATTGCCCCTTAAAACCGCTTTGGCCGTATCCCACAAATTTTGGTATGTTGTCTCCTTATTGTCATTCTCCTGGATGAAATTATTGATTGTGTCTATGATTTGCTCTTTCACCCATTCATTCTTCAGGATTAGATTATTTAATTTCCAATTACCTTTTGGTTTATTTTCTCCTGGCCTTATATTGCATGTGATTTTTATTGCATCATGATCTGAAAAGGATGCATTTACTATTTCTGCCTTTCTGCATTTGATTTTAAGGTTTTTATGCCCTAATACATGGTCAATTTTTGTATAGGTTCCATGGACTGCTGAGAAAAAAGTAAACTCCCTACTGTCTCCATTCAACTTTCTCCATAGATCTATCATACCTAACTTTTCTAACAATTGGTTTATCTCCCTAGTTTCTTTCTTGTTTATTTTGTAGTTTGATTTATCTAATTCTGAGAGAGCAAGGTTGAGATCCCCCACTAGTATCGTTTGGCTGTCTATTTCTTCTTGCATCTCTCTTAATTTCTCCACTAGGAATTTGTGTGCTATTGCACTTGGTGCATATATATTTAGTATAGATATTGCTACATTATCTATGGTACCCTTTAATAAAATATAGTTTCCTTCCTTATCTCTTTTGATTAGATCTATCTTGGCTTTTACTTGATCTGAGATAAGGCTTGCTACCGCTGCTTTTTTTTGTTCGCCTGAAGCATAATAGGTCCTGCTCCAGCCTTTTACCTTCATCCTATATGTGTCACTATGTTTTAGATGTGTTTCTTGTAGACAACATATTGTGGGATTCTGGTTTTTAACCCAGTCTGATATCCGCTTCCGCTTTATGGGAGAGTTCATCCCATTCACATTCACAGATAGAATAACTAATTCTTTATTTCCTGCCATCTTATTTACCCAAGTTATGTTTTCCCCTTTCCTTTCCCCTTTCTCCCTTACCCCCACCTCAGTACTTTGCTTTTGATGACCCCTCCCCCAAAACAATACTCCCCTTTCCTTTCCCCTTTCTCCCTTCCCCCCTCCTCAGTACTTTGCTTTTGATGACCCCCTCCCCTAAACAATACTCCACCCTTTAGATCCCTTCCCCCTGTTTTTACTCCTTTCCCCTGATTCTTCTATTTTCCCTTCTATTAGTTTAAGAGAAGAGTGGGAAGGAGGGTGAAAGAAGGAAGAAAGCAAAGAAGGAATGGAGGGAAGGAGAAAAAGAGGAAGGAGAAAGGGAGGGAAGGAGGAAGGAAGAGAGGAAAAAAGAAAGGAAGAAAGTTCATTAAGTAATGGGAATTAAAAGAAAAAATAAAATCATTCTTTGCTTTCTAGAACCTTACATTCTAAAAACAAGGATAAATGCATACACATACATTTGGATTTATACATACATACATACATATATGTGTATATATATATATATATCTTGTGTGCATAGATATGTGTATCTATTCCTCATCTATCTATCTACTCAACGTATCAATGAATGTGCAGGCAATCTCTCCCATTTAATGTAAATTCCTTGAAGACAGAATGATTTTGACTTTTCTTTGCATTTCTATTACTAATCAGGGAAGCATTTCATAAATTACTTTTTGATTGATGTATAATATTGTCTATAAAAGTAGCTAGGTGATTCAGTGGATAAATAACTGGGCTCAGAATAAGGAATGTCTGAGTTCAACTTGAGCTCAGACACTTACTAGTCAAAGCCAGGAAGACTCACCTAACTTCAGTCAGCCTCCATTTCGTCATCTGTAAAATGGGATTGCTAATAGCACTTATCTTTAAGAGCTTTTGTGAGAATCAAAGTGATATTTGCAACTTTCTTTGCAAAGGTTAAAGCATATATATATGCTATTATTACATTTATCTGTGCTTTGTATACTCACAAGTCAACAAACTGTATGCCCCATGGGCCATATCTATCCTACTGCCTATGTTTGTATGGTCTTTAAGCTCAGAGATTGTAGTAAAACAGGCAGTAGACTGGATTGATTTGGTTTATGAGTCATAGTTTGCTGACTCCTGTTCTTAGAGCCCACAAGACTTGTTGAGGACTCTGACTTCCTTGCAACTTTTTGCAATGCTAAGTAGAGTAATCTGAACATGCTGAACACAACAAATGTTTATAGAATAAATAGATTCTTTACAATAGTCTTATTATGAGCTTGTACTAGATCAGTTTACATGAATCAGAATATGACTTTCCAGCATACCTGCAATACCATATTGAATAATCAGTTACTGGAACTGGTTTGCAGAATGTGTAATATGTGAATCAAATATAATTATGTCCCATTGTGTTACCTGGCTTAAAGAATTCTCTACTCTGTTTCTTGGCCAGTCACCTAGATAAAAGCTGTGGGAATAAAAACCAACAAAATTTTTTTAAGGAAAAAACAAAACAAAACAAATCATGGTTATAAAATACTTGTCTTGATCAAATTTGGCAGCAGTTCTGTATTCTATGACAGAGGAACTGAACAGAGTAAAAGTCACAGCTCTGCCATTTGCTATTTTTATAATGCCAAGAAAGAATATTTGTCTTACAGATAATTTCCACACTTTATATACTAAAATTGAAATTGAATTGAATTTCCAGTATAAGACTATATAGTGCAGTGGCAAGGATGCTAGATTTGGAATTTAAAAGCCTTGTGTTTAAACCTTAATGTATTACTTTCTATTTTTGTGACCTTGGATAAGTTAATTCCTCAGTTTCTTCATTTTGACTTATCTATTTCCAAACATATTTAATGTCTTCAAAATGTATAAAATCCTTTGCTAAATTCTCTTGGAAAGTACAGATAAAAATGAAGATGTGTTCTGGACATTCACGATATTTGACATTTCTTTATTGCTAAATTCTGTGAAACCAGTAAGAGAATGAATAGAAAAATATTAAAACAAATCAGTTCCATAGTAAAAATGTATGTTCTACAAAATAAATGCCAGTGTTCTACTCCTTGGAGACAACATGATACAAGGGAAACTTTACTGGCTTTGGAATCAAAGTCCAGGTTCAAATTCCACCTTTTATGTTGGAAGTCACTTAATCTCAATGGGCCTTAATTTCCTCATTTTTAAAATAAAGCTTTTTGGATTAGGAAGCCTCTTCCAGCACTATGTAGAGGATCCAATTATCATCTCTACTAAAATATAGATAAAATATGCATAATAAAATTCATTACCAGATTATTTCAAAAAGGCAGGTTATGAGATAAATTTGAAATATTAAAATACCTATTCCATCTCCTTCCACTCACACATATATGCATTTCTCATTCTGGTTCATTTATTCTTTTGTAAAGTGAAATCAATAAAAAAAAATTTTAATCACAATAAATCCCTAGGGTGCATAAGTCCAACATATTTCTTTATTTTCTGTCCCATATTATTTTCATTATTTAAATGTGGGCTTTTAATTTTCATTTTCTTTAACAACTCTGAGGGCAGTTGAGATTTTCATGGAAGAGGAATAGTCTTCATTGAACTTTTAAACTCACTATAACTATCAAGAATTCCAGATAACTTGTAGACTGGGGGGCAACAAGCCTCAGAAAAGCATCAGATACTGACAATTAGAAAAGATGAGAAGTCTTATTTTTTATCAACTGCATAAGATTGATTCTACCATATAAAACAAATATACCCCCCAAAAATGAAGCCTATTTTATAGGAACATCAAGAGTTCACAATATATGTAAAATTCTATAGAATCCAGTTATTCCATTTTACTGAGCATTTCAGGATAAATGCCTTTTACTTTGATTACAGATTTGTAAGTATTATTCCAACATAATACAGGAAAAAAAATCAGGTTCCTTTCATCTCAAAGGTACACAGGGAATATGGAAGTACATCAGTTTCCTAGGAAAAAAATCATATTACAATTGTGTTACATGGAATATCAATTGGCATAACCATTTGAGCAAAGAATGTCATTCATAAAGACTTTCTATTGTTTGCTTATGTGTTATTTTCCTGAATGTTCCTCTTTCTGGAATATTTCCCTTCTCATCCTGCTCCTCAAACTCTTTGGGCTACTTCTAACCCCACTTCAGGAACTACATCCATTACAATTCCTTTTCAAAACCCCCTTTTTTGAAGTACCTTACTTCTCTTCATAGACATATTATAATTAGTCTTTCTTCCACGTTTAAGGAAATTTAAGCTTCTATTGGGCAAGGTATAATATCTGTCTTTGTTTTTCCACTATTTAGTCCAGTGCCTTTTTCACAGAATGTGATCTTTGTTGAGTTGAGTAATATTGAATCCAATCCTTGACTTTATCATCATGATCATTATGATCGTGATCATGATCATCAACATCATCATCATTGTTGTTTTGCAACTTGACCAGTTTTTAAAATATCCAACATCTGTGCTTTATTTCTTTTCTCTGAGCTCATATGAATCACGAATGGATTATCTTAAAGAAGGCTTCATTGGCTTATCTGATAAACTGGAAAAAATATTGTTAGTGGAACCACTGGCTCCTATAGAAAAACACTCTAGGTAAGCATTACATTCCTCAGAAAGAAGCAGCCTTTACTTTACCTATAAAACCTTCACAATATGAAAATAGGCAATCAATTATCTTTTGGGGGGATAAAGGAATCAACTGTTTTCCTTTGTCATATTTTTTATTATTAAAGCTTTTTATTTTCAAAACATATGCATAAATAATTTTCAACATTCATCCCTGTAAAACCTTGTGTTCCAAATATTTTGCCTTTCCTTCTATCTATCCCCTCCTATAGATGGTAAATAATCCAATATATGTTTTTGTTTGTTTGTTTTTGTTTGTTTTGCTTTTTGCTGGGGCAATTGAGGTTAAGTGACTTGCCCAGGGTCACACAGCTGGGGAATGTTAACAGTCTGAGACCAATTTTGAACTCAGGTCCTCCTGACTTCAGGGCTGGTGCTGTATCCACTGTGCCACCTAGCTGTCCCTAATCCAATATATGTTAAACATGTGCAATTCTTCTATACATATTTCCACAATTATGTTGCTCAAGAAAAGTCAGATCAAAAAGGAAAAAAATGAGAAAGAAAACAAAATGCAAGCAAACAACAGCAAAAAGAGTAAACATACTTTGTTGTGATCCACACAGCACCCACAGTCCTCTCTCTGGCTTCAGATGGCTCTCTTCATTAGATGATCATTGGAACTAGCCTGAATCATCTCGTTGAAAAATGCCATGTCCATAAGAATTGATCATCTTATAACTTACTCTTACCATATAGAATGTTCTCCTCACTCTACTCACCACTTAGCATCAGTTCATGTAAGACTTTCCAGGCCTCTCTGAAATCAACCTGCTGATCATTTTTATAGAACAATAATATTCAATAATATTCATATACCATAACTTATTCAGCTATTCTCCAGCCGATGGGCATCCACTCAGTTTCCAGCTTTTTGCCACTGCAAAAGGTATGCCATAAACATTTTTACACATGTGGGTCCCTTTCCCTCCTTTATAATCTCTTTGGGATACAGGCCCCTTAGAAACACTGCTGGATCAAATGGTATGCAGTTTGATAGCCATTTAGTCATAGTTTCAAATTGCTTTCCACAATGGTTGGATCAGTTCAAAACTCCACCAACAATGTATTATTGTCCCAGTTTTCCCACATCCCCTCCAACATTCATCATTAGCTTTTCCTGTTCTCTTATCCAATCTGAGAGGTATGTACTGGTACTTCAGAATCATCTTAATTTGCAATTCTCTGATCAATAGTGGTTTAGAGCACGTTTTTATATGACTAAAATGGTTTCAATTTCTTCAACTGAAAATTGTTCATATACTTTGACCTTTTATCATTTGGAGAATAGCTTGCATTCTTATGAATTTGTATCAATTCTCTATATGTTTTAGAAATGAGGCCTTTATCAGAAGCCTTGAATGTAAAACTTTTTTTTTTTGCCCAGTTTATTGCTTCTCTTTTAAATCTTGTCTGCATTAGTTTTGCTTGTACAAAAAACTTTTTAAATTTAATATAATCATTATTATCTATTTTGTATTCAATAATGTCCTCCAGTTCTTCTTTGGTCATAAATTCCTTTTTTCTCCAAAGATCTGAGAGATAAACGATCCTTTGTTCTTCTAATTTGCTTATAAAATCACTCATTATGTCTATATCATGAACACATTTTGACCTTATCTTGATATACAGTGCTAGGTGTGGGCCAATGTCTAGTTTCTGCCATAGTAATTTTCAATTTTCCCAGCAATTTTTGTCAAATACTGAGTTCATATCCCAGAATTTTGGGTCTTCGGGTTTATCAAACACTAGATTACTGTAGTCATTGACTATTGTGTCTTGTGAATTTAAACTATTCTATGAATGGGCTACTCTGTTTTTTAGCCTGTACAAAATGATTTTAATGACCACTGCTTTATAATATAATTTTAGATCTCATATAGCTAGGCCATCTTCATTTGCAATTTTCATTATCAATTATCTTTTTTAAAGATGGTTTTCATTTTTAAAATTCTTTACTGTCCTCTAGAGGCATTATACTCTTGGAAACTTGGATTCCCTTTATCAGTTCAATAAATATGAATTGCTGGGAAAAAAAAAGACAACTTCATCAGCATTTGGATTGGCCATTCTTGAATTCTAGTAGAACCTTTTGTGAGCCCTAAACACTTCGCCCTAGGGATTTTTTTTTTAACTCCTGTCAAAGCCAACACCATTTTATTTTAACTGACACTACATGAAGAACTCTTAACAATAATGAAGCATAAAATCCACGTCCTTGATTCCTTCATATTATTTCTTTAGTCTCTGGATGCCATGTTTTCTAGAACTAGTACACAAAGAAATAATCCTTTGCTCTTTAAATGTTCTACTTGCCTTCATTTGAAGTTCATGTTACTAAACTCTCAAATTTCTGATTAGTCATGAAACAACTTCAAAGCTTCCTGAAGACCAAATAAATCTCCCTTCTCTAATTAGATAGATCCAAGGTTCATATTCCCTATGTAATGAAATTTCAATGGTTATAAGGCAGATCTGAGAACCTTTGACCTTGAAGATGATAAAAAAGGAAATATCTGAATCTTCCAAGTGTCTCTCTAAAGCATCCATTAATAGTACTTTTGTTGAAGGAGCTTGCCCTTCATCTGATATATTCACTGAATATTGCTTGAATAAAAATGAACAAATGAAAAGAGATAATGGGGGGGGAAGGACAAGAGATGTTAATCACTGCTCTTTAATAAGTAACCTCAAAGAGCTTGGTTTCTTCCCCAAGATTTTGCCTTATTGTAAGTCCAAAGCTTAGACAACTAAACCATCCAAATCCTGTTTGGTGACGGTCCCATCAGAAATAAATAATCAATTTATTATTAGCAAGCAATCAACCAATAGATACAAAGTCAGATACTGCATTAGATACTAAAGATACAAAGACAAAAAGAACAGTTCTTGACTTCAAGGAGTTTATGTTATATTGGAATAAATAAGTTGGACATATGTATATTATTCAAATCAAGATAAATAATAATAATAAACAGAAACAAATTATCTTGTGGAATAGTCCAATAATATCTTGGGACTTGAGATGTAGGAAAGCCTTATTCAAAGAAGGAATATGAATTAAATTCTAAAGGAATCCAGTTAATCACATGAGGATAAAAATTAAAATAAAACAAAGGATGTGTAAGATGGAGTATCAAGTGGAAGGAATAGGATCAAATATGGACAATGAGGGGTGTGTGTGTGTGTGTGTGTGTGTGTGTGTGTGTGTCTGTTAGGAAAATGATGAATAAATATTCTGGAAATACAAGACAGGGACAGGTTGTTAAAAGTTTTTTTTTTTGTTTGTTTGGGTTTTTTTTGTTGTTTGTTTGTTTGTTTTAACAAAACAGTAGGGATGTTAATTTCCTAAAGAAAGTAAGGAGCAACTGGAGGACTGAATGACAGGGAGACATGGCCAAACATCATGTACTATGGGGAAATCCATTGGCAGTTCTGTGGAGGATGGATTAGAAGGGACAGACAATTGAGTCAGGAAGACTAATTAAGAGTCTATAGCAATAATCAAGGTGACAGGAAATATAGGTTTTGAACTAGGGTGATTCCTGGAGAGAATTAGAGAAAATGAGATTTAACAAAGAGATGATTAGGAGAGAAGAAAGTCAAATTTTTTGAATTACCTGGATATACAAGATTATTGAGAGTTAGAAGAAAATGATGACTTCTAACTTTTGAAATTAGAGGAAAGGAAGGAGAAAATAATATGGAAGATCAGAAGGGAGTAGGTTTGAGGTATAAGATGATGAGTTGTGTTTTGGATATATTGACTTTTACACACCTATGTGATATCCAAGTTGAAATCTCCCATAGGTATATGTGATTCATGAAGAATTCAAGAGAAAAACAACAGATGAATGTTATTGATTGAGATAGTTAGATGGCACAGTAGACAAAATGCTAAAATTAGACTTAGGAAGATTCAATTTCAGCTCTAGCCTTTGAAACTGAGGGTCTGGGCAAATTGATTAACCTTTTGGTCTTAGTTTTGCTTGGTTGTTTATTTGTTCCTCTATAAAATAGCATCTAGTTCACAGTAATGTTGTGAAGATTAAATGGAGTAATATTTATGAAGTCTATTGTAAATATCAAAGTACCCTATAAATTCTATTATGATAATGGTTATATTTAGATTTGGAGATTATAATTACACTCATAATAACTGATAAGATCACTATGTAAGAGACTTCAGAAAGGAATAGAGGCCATGTGTTTAATCTCTATAGAGAATTCCAAAAAACTAAAAGTTCACATCCTTATAAGCTTATAAATGTCATCAGGTTTCTCCCTTATTGAACTTCACACGTTTGGGAAATATCTTTTTTTGTGCAGATCTTTCCTCCAGTTATGTAGCTCATAATTTTTCTGTGCCTTTGACAACTTTTATATTTTACAATAGTGCCCTCATTTTTTTTTTACCACATATTAGGAAAATGATCTGATAAGGTACCTGGAGACAAAAATAATACTCTCCCCAGACACAATTTTGGTATCTTTAAGGAGTTGTCGATAAACACCATTCAAGAATGTGACAAAATGGTGCTCTAAAGAAAAGGGGGGAAAGGTATTTTTTCTTCTAGACAAAAATATGAAATTTCAGGGAAACATCTACATGTACAAACTTGCCAAAAATATCCAAAATTACCCCTTTTGGTTAAAATTACACTGTAATAAACTTCCTTCCAAAAAGGAATTGAGGAATAAGTAATCTAATCCTAAAGAATGAATGAATTAAATAAATGGATAATAATAGGAAAAATTATAGAAATAATAAATATTTCATTAAAGATGATGAAAAAATTACATTTGAAAAATTAAAAAACAAATGTCGAATTCTTTAAAAATATAAATGAAAATCAAATGACATTGATAAATTGAAAGCAAAAAGACTGAACTAATAATAAAACTATGTTTTTTAAATGAATAATATATAAAATGTTTGAAATAAAAGCTATAGAAAGAGTCCCACCCAATTAGTTTTGTGACACAAATAAGGGAAGAAAGAAGTCCATAGTCAGCCCTATTTTTCAATATTGTATTAGAAATGTTAACTCATAATAAAGCAATAAAATAACTAAAAAAACAAAATAGAAAGGGAACCAAAACAGAAATTCTTTCAGATAAAATGATAAGGATCCTAGAAAATTAAGTAAAAACAAATTGAAACAATAACTTCAGTAAAGTTGAAGAATGTAAAGTAAATTTATATAAATGATTAGCATTTCTAAATCTTACCAATGACATTTAGCATGTAGTAGAGAAATTCTATTTAAAACAACTGCAAAGAATATAAAATACTTGGGAGTCTATCTTCCAGGATAAACTCAGGGATTATATAAATATAATTACAAAATATTTTTCAAAAAAAGAATGCCACAACTAAACAATTAGAGAATGTCATTGTTCACAGGTAAACTGAGCCAATGTGATAAAAATAACCATTCTAAATAAATTAATTTACTTAGTCAATGCATATTGATCATTACCAGAGAGTTTTTTTTAAATAAAACTAGAAACAAATAACAATATGTCAAAACTATCAAGGGGATCAGTGGAAAAAGTGTAAAGGAAAGACAACTAGCATTACAGTATTTCAAACCTTATTATTCAGTGGTAATCATCAAACCAATTTGGTACTAAGAAATAGAGAGATAGATTAGTGAAGTAGATTAGTACATAATACGTACAATAAATGACCATAGTAATCACATGTTTAATAAACCCACAGATCTAAGCTTTGAGGATAAGAACTCAATATTTGTCAAAAACTGGTAGGAAAATTCTAAGGTATTTTGGTAGAGACTGGCTACAGATGCATATCATGTATCAAGATAATGACTAAATGGATAAATTATTTGCATATAAAGGGTGATATTTTGCATGAATTAGAATATCAGATGTATAGAAAATCAGATGTATAGAAAAGGAAAGAATTTATGGCCAAAAAAGATAAAGTGCCACCAGAAATAAAATGGATGATTATGATTGCATAAAATGAAAAATATTTTATACAAACACACATATTAGTACAGACAAAATTAAAATGAAAAAAGGCATCTGAGGAAAATTTACAGCAAATTTCTATAAGGAAAGCCTCATTCTTTCAAATATATAGAGAATTGATTTAAAATTAAAAAAAAATCAAAGCCATTTTCCACTTGATAAATGGTGAAAGGATATGAAGTCAGTTTTAAGTAGAGGAAATTAGCACTTTCAACAGTCATGTGAAAAAATATTCTAATTCACTACTAATTAGAGAAATATAAAGTAAAAGAATTCTAAAATATCAGATGAACTAATGAGGCAAAAAAAGGAATAGTAGAAATATCAGAGGAGATATGCAAAAATTGAGTTTTTTGTTATTCAATAACTTGTTGTTATTTAGTTTTTTCAGTGAGTTTGATTTTGTGATCCCATTGAGGGTATTCTTGGTAGAGATATGGACTGGCTTGCCATTTCCTTTTCCAGCTCAATTTGCAGATGAAGCAAACTGAGCCAAACTGGGTTAAGTGATTTGTCCAGGGTCATAGAGCAAATACATTTCAAGGACCAGATTTGAACTCACAAATAAGATTCTTCCCTACTCCAAGCCCAGTTTTCCATCTACCTCACTGATGATTTTGGTACCAGATTGACCCACAATTTTTCTATCAGTGAGGAAATTTATTCTACCAATGTAGAGAAGTACATTTTCTGTAATTTAAAATCTTAGATTTCTTTTTAGTACAGTGAGAGAATAAGTGACTTCTTTAGTATATGTATCAGAGGGAAAATCTAAATCCAAGTCCTCTTGTTTCCAAGGCAAATTCCCTGTCTCACTTCCATATCATCCAATAGATGATATTAAATTGAGACAATTTGAATAATAAAGAAACAAATGAGAGGAAAGGAAATTATGCCAGAAAAAGATAAAGAAGGAAGGAGAGGAGAAGAAAGAGGAAACAGGAGAGGCAGTGTGTATGTGTTTGTGTGTGTGTGTGTGTGTATGTGCACACGCATGTGTGTATGAGAGAGGGAAAGGGAGAGGAAAAGGGAGAGAATGATACTACTGTTCTATTCCATAGAGAAGAGAGGTGTTTTGTAAACTGTTTATTATGCAAATGTTAAGGTATAATGTATGTGTTATTGAAAGCAAAATTAGATATTATTTACAAGCAGGGAGAAAGTGCTACCAATTTCATTGTTTAGTGTTAGGTTTGTTTATATTGTCAACCAAAATATGAATCACCCAAAAATCATTTTTAAGCACTTACGACATTAAGCAAAGCACTGTGCTAGGCACTGGAAATACAAAGAAAAAGCAAATATACTGCTTGGCTTCAAGGAACTCATACTCTAATGTGTATGAAGATGTATAAATGACTAGGAATATACACTTATTCAGAGTTCAGGGAAGATAATCTCTAAGGGAAATGACTTTGAGAGGCTGGGGAGAGTTCTCACTACCAAAAAAAAATGACAGAGTTGACTTTAAAGAAAGGAAGTGAAATGAAAACATGGAATTGATGAAAGAGAAAATTTTAGGCATAGGATGCTTGTACAAAGACACAGAATAGAAAATAAACTATCATGTTTGAGGAAGACCAATTAGACTAGTGTAATTGAATTTGAAATTGGAGGGGAGTACAGTATAATAAGAATAGAAGAAAGGTTACAGGTCATCTTAGTTTCTCAGAGGAGGACAGAATTAATTATTACAGAATAATGGTCATCAGCAAGACTTTCCTTTTACTAACAAATTTTTTTCTTCATATTCAACCAAAGAATTAATGATAATTGATAAATATTAATATAATTATACATTTTCTAATATTTCAAATGTGTACCTAAGGTAAGGCCATGATGCATATCCAGATATTTCACTATGATTTGCATTGATCTTCAGAGCTTTTATAGGGCCTTGGTCAAGAATTTGACATCTTGGATATAAAAATTTCTACTCCTGAAAGAAAATATGTATTCAATTTGGAATTTGAATGAAATATTGTCAAAATCACTCTTCATTCACCATTTCCAATAACTATATCTACTTTTTATGGAATATACTAGATATTGATCAACATATGCCATTGAATATGATTATCTTTGTGATGACATCTATCATAAAATTTATCTTTTGTGATTTTAACAAATGCATAATTACTCCATTGAGAAGAATCATTGAAGTAATGTTTTTGTTCTATCAAGTCAAATATCCAGTACCCTGTAATAAACAAACAAAAGAGGGTCATCTGTTTTCTATACCCATGAGCCACTTTTATGGCTGCAGAATAATTGCCTGTTATAAATGATCATCTGTGTAATATTATCTTTTTTCTATTTGTTTTGTCAAGCTTATCCTGTATAAGTGCATATATTCTTTTTGTGGAGACCTTATAGACATATTTAGAAAGATACTGCCAACTATTTTCTTGCTCATCTTTTTTCCCTATCACAATGACATCTCTTAGTTTCTATATCATATATTTAATCTATTTTGAATTGTTATACCAATAAAAATTAGTTTCTTCAGAGTAAAAAATAATATAGTCATATATAGCCTATATTCTACATGTGTAGAAAGTCTGATGCTATAAGATCAACATTGCATTAGAAACCTCCTTTGTAAGATATGTGAATTAGAGTAAACTGAATGTGGTCAAATAGCAGATAGAAGATTAAACAATATTTTGGCGATTAGTGAATTTAAATGCATAAGAATGGGTGAATTCAATTCTGATGATCACTACACATATCACTGTGGACAAGAATCTCTAAAAAAGAAATAGGGTGTCTGTATAGTAAAGAAAAGGTTAAAAATAATATTGAGATACAATCTCAAAAATGACAGAGTGATATCTATTCAAATCAAAGGGAAACCATCTACAGTAATGCAAAGCAAAGCAACAACTGGATTAAGTAGGTAAAGCAGTAGATAGATTTCCACGTGTAAAGTCAGAAAGATTCACTGTTCTGAGTTCATAGTTGGCCTTAGACACTTATAAGCTGTGTCACTTGGGCAAGTCACTTAATATTATTTGCCTCATCTGTAAAATATAGGGAGAAGAAAATTACAAATCATTCCAATATCTTTGCCACAAAAGGGGGATGTCATAAATACAAAAAAATGGACAATATCCAGTGCATGATAAAATAAATGCTCCCACCACTATATACACTGTGGCCAAATAATGAAAATCAAGAACTTATTGGGAAAACTCCTGATTCTGGGATTCATTGAAGGAAAAAGGAGAGGAGGCTCACAGGTGATGAGAGACAGATAGTGTCATAGAAGCAATGAGCATGAGTTTAAACAGACTTTGGAATATGATGGAGGATAAAAGGGCCTCCTATATGCCATGGAGCCACAAAGAGTTGACCAAGACTAAACAACAAAACAACTGAACAACAAAACCACAGAGAGCTCTTCCCAAATCAACAGAAGCCTGAATTCTAGTCTTGTCTTTGATGCATACTTATTATGTAACCTAAGTACACCAGATCCCAGTGCTCCAGAACAAAAGTATCAAAGATATGCCCACAGGCCATGTGCATGATAGTTTCTTATAATCTAGAAATTTGTGTTACTGTTACTTGCTACTTATGTATGCAACAAAAATACAGTAACAAAAGGTACAACAATAGATTTTACTATTTAAAACTAAATAATATCCTGCCCAAAGAGATTAATATTTTCAGATTAGTGACCTCAATTTATATGAAGCTGAAACTCTAGTCAACTTTCTTCAACATTATAAAATAAAAAAAAGACCTGATTTCTATGGTTAGAGGGAATTTTCTCACTGGAACATACCCTATATCAATAAAAAAATGAACTGATACTAAGTGAAGTGTGTAGAACTAAGAGAATGTTGTATAAAGCAACAATAACATAATAGTCTATGCTTGATGTTTCCAGTCTCTCCCTCTCCTTCACCCCAACCCCCTCTAGCCATTCCTCTCCTATGACCTCTCTCTCCCTCTGTCTCTGTCTCTGTGTCTCTTCTTTCTCCATCTCTCTCTCTCTCTCTCTCTCTCTCTCTCTCTCTCATTCTCTCTCTCTTCTCTTTCTCTCTCTCTCTCCTCTCTCTCTCCCTGTTACATGCAAGATGAACAATAACAGGAGGAATGAAAAATTCTCATGAAGCATTTCTTACTGCTTGTGCATACATTAAAAAATGGGGCTCTTCAAATCTTTCATTTGAATTATAGAGGAGCCTATGTGCTATATTTCAATGTAGTTGAACTTTCATTGTGCTTTCTACTTTTACCAACATTTTAAGTTCAATGTGTTTATTTTTTTTCCCTAGAAGTATATTGACTCATTCTCCCTAGGATAAATTGGGTGAACAATTTAATATTTTTAGAGCATTCCTGAAGTTTTGTGATTAAGCAGATCTAAAGTGATTTCTAATAATCTAGTGCCATTGCTCTTATTTCTGTCTCTATATGGAAGGTCAGCCAAAAGTCACAACCATGTGATATATTCATGCTTCTTATGGATTTACATGACAAATACACACAAATACACACATATATGTATGTGTGTGCATACATACATACATATATATATATACATACACACACATATGCACTATCATTAAATGGTGACATATAAAAAACCTGCTTCAAGTAGGATTGCTCCTTAGCTCGGACAGTATTCTCATTCTTTTCAGCTTGTTATTTTAGTATAGTATCACTGTTATAACCTCACAGACTTCAGGGATATCTTGATGCCATGGTGAAGCAATATAGGAGGATTTTAGTATTTTTCCATCTCTATTTAAGAAAACTACCTGACTCAAAGCTCTTGTTCCTCAGGATATCAATCACATATTACGATTTTACTTATTTACTATTTTACTAAGTGTAGCTAACTGCTTACATAGGTGAAAGAAGATAACCTTTTAAAAAAGACAACCCTGTGTATAACAAGTGTTATGAGAATTAAAAATTATATTAACATAGAAAATATATTATTTATTTTCATTTTCTTAGAACTCCGGAAAAATTTCTGGAAAAAATTGATTTATTTCTACATTGCCAGATTTATATTAGATGCAGGTCTATTAAGAAATGAAAATGTGAAACACCTCTGAATACTGATCAAACTTTCAATCCTTTAATATTTCCACATTTTAATGGATCCCTGACACTGCAATTATGCGTATAAACCACATTATTTCATTCTCTGGGTTTCTTAATCACATATATTTCTTTTTTTTCTTTAAATGTTCGTAAGTGTTTTTATTTTCAAATACATATAGAAATAGATTTTAACATTCATTTTTGGAAGACTTTGTGATCCAAACTTGTCTTTCCCTCTTTCTTACCTTCTCTCTCCCCAAGACAGCCAGAATCTTATATTGGTTAAATATATGCAATTCTTTTAAACATATTTCCATATTTGTCATGTAGCTCAAGAAAAGTCAGACCAAAAGGGGGAAATAACATAAGAAAGAGCAAATAAACAAACAAAATTCAGCCTCTGTAGTTTTCTTTGAATGCAGATGGCATTTTCCACCCCAAGTCCATTTGAATAGCCTTGATTTACCACATTGTTGAAAAGAATCAAATACATCATAGTTGATTATCACATAATCTTGTTGTTAATGTGTAAAATGCTTTTAGGAAAGTCATTAGTCTTATACAGTTACTGACTATGTATGTGTATCATTCATTTCTCTATTTGCTTTTGGTAATGTAGCATGTTGAGTCCTTGGAGTTTGTAGTGTCCCACTGATTACTACAATATAATGTCATTGGGAAAATAGAAATAGAGACTGGGCCTGTGATTTCAGTGTAGCAGACTCCAAGAGGAATATTGAGATAAAGGGAAAACATTTATTTAGAGTCTAGTGAAGATCAGGAAGTGTGTGTTAGGTGCTTTGCCAAAAAAAAAAAAATCAGTCGATTCTCACAACAATAGTAAGAGACAAATATTATTTTAATTTGTATATTACAGTGAAAGAAATTAAAACATAGATTTGTCCATGTAGTGTCAATTGGAGACTTGTTCATTGTCATAACTGATGTTTGGGACATATGTGTATTCAGGCATTCCTAACTCTGGATCCAGCATTCTCTATTGTACCATCTTACTGCCTCTAATATTGTTATTAAGATAATGTTTACTGGAGAAGTTTTTTGTAATTTTCGGTAGTGTTTGGGGTGAAAGGAGCTGGATTTAAATTTGAGCTTTGGCATTATTTGAATGACCTTGTGTAAGTAATTGAATTAATAAGGGGATACATTCTTAAATAAGAGAATTGGAATACGTAGATGGCCTCCAATCTCTTCCAGTTCGAAGTCTGTTTGTCATTGAAAGCATTGCATAATTTTCCCAATATAATTTAGGTCATTTTAGTAACTTACTTGAATTATTGGATCTTTCTAATATGTGCATCTTGAAAAATAGATATTCTGGGTCATTAAAAAGTCTATTTTAAAATCTCCAAATTCCCAGATCATTTTCCCTTCTGCCACTTCTTTCCTCACTCCCTACTCTACCTTTTGACCAATATTTATAAAATCTTTATATATGTTGTTGTTTTTTTGCTCTTTGCTGAGGCAATTGAGGTTAAGTGACTTGCCCAGGGTCACACAGCTAGGGAATGTTATGTGTCTGAGACCAGATTTGAACTCAGGTCTTCCTGACTTCAGGGCTGGTGCTCTATCCACTGCGCCACCTAGCTGCCCCTAAATCTTTATATATGTTCAGAGGAAGTGTGATATTTTTTCCCTTGCCTTTCAACAAAAATACCCAAGGCTATGACAGTAAATATGTTATTATCAGAATCTCTTGGATTTCTTCTCACTTCTCTCTTAATGGTTACTTTCTAATGAGGCAGAGAGTTCACAAGCTTTGCAGTTCCAGCCCAGGGGGAACCAATCATTAGAATTCCAATCTTTGGTAGACAGTTTGTTTCAATTAAAACAGATCTTTGACAATCTGCAAAGAGATTATAATTCTCACTATTTATGGAAGGGCATTAACAGATCAAATAGATGCTCCAAATCCCTCATCCTCTGATACCATGTAGTATAAATTTCTCAGCTCTTGTTTGTTCACTATAAATTTAAGTAATACCAAAGAATTAGTGAGTCTGAACCTCAGATTATCTGTCCATGATGTTGCTTGCTCAAAGAAAAATAATTATTAGCAAAATAGTTTTATTCACTGAAAATATTTTAAAGATTAGAATGTGATGAAAATAATTTCTCTCTCCAAAATGTGTTTGAATAGTACTTGAATAAAAAATAAACAAAACTTTCTTTTTAATTAAAATGCTATTCTTCCTTCTTTTCTGCCTTTTCCTTTCCTCATTCCATCTTTCTTGGTCCTCAAATTAAAAAAAAAATAAAAAATTTTAAAACATAAAATAATTCACTTTTTTATTTTTAAAACAAGGATTCTAGAATAGTTTCAAAGTTCCATTCCTTAACTAAATTATTAAAAATATAACAGATATTTGATTTACATCTTCATCCTGATAGGCAAGTCATGGAGTTTTCCTCCTTGGAACTCTTGAAGTAGAGACCGCATAACCACATGTCTAGAAAAATGCAGGGGGTGGGGGAAGTCCTGTCATGTGTGGGATAAACTAGATAGCCATTTTGGTTGTTTCAAAATCTAATACTTTGTGATTTATGATGCTATAATAACTTGAATAATTCATTTTTTCATTAGACAAGGCACTCACTCAATCAATTAATATTTATTAAACACTATGTGCCAGGCATTGTGCAAAGGGATACAAAAGGCATTTCTTATCCTCAAGGGAACTCACAATCTAATAAGTGAAACAAGAAGCAAATATGTCCAAACAAGGAATATATAGAAAAAAAAGAAAATAATTAAAAGGACAAAGGCACTGAAATTAAGAGTAGCTGGGAAATGATCCTTGTAGAAGATAGGAAAGTTAGAAATGTTATTCTTGTAAGGACACTCCTTAATAGGTGAAAGAAGTGAAGAAGAAATAGTGTCAGAAGACAAGTGAATATGAGATGAGGAATGGGAGGGAAAGGAATTCACAGAAAAAATGTCTGTTTTTGTTTCTTTTTTTCTGTTATTTTATTTTTAAGTTAAATCCAAAAGTAAAGAAAAAAAAAACAGCAATACCATTGCACAGCAAAGCAGGAAAAGATTTAAAATATAAAACAATAAATTTAAATTTCAAAAACATTTATATGATAAATATTATATATTTTCTTTGGAGCTATTTTTGCTTCCTTGCAGGTTTTCTTTTCTTCTCTGCTGTGTACTTTTTACTTTAATGCTCTCCTTTGTTCCTGCCATAGCCCCATGGAAGCATACAATTAAGCATGAAGATGCACATGCAAATCAAACCTTATTCTCAGCAGGAGGGGCTGAAAACATTTAGTCCACATTCTTATTAGAAGTAAACTAAATCAGGCTTAAATTTCATTTGTCAGGAGAGTTCCTTTTCAGTAGGAATTTTAGGGTGTTTTATGGTCTTCCCTGGCACCTTTGTTTAACTAAGAGAAGTCTTTTACCATCTACTTATTGATTGTTGTCAAGGTTAATTTATAAATTGATTATTAATTTCTCAGAAACCCTGCCTTTCAGGTTTTTCATTCATCTCAAGTATAGAGATTGTTTAAAGAAAGCAGAGGAAGAAGTAAAAAGCCAATAATTTACACATAATGTGAATTAAAAATTCAAGAATATAGAGATGGTGCCTTGGTAGGTGATTGCAATATCAAGGGTTTGGCCATTTTCTTGTGTGACAGGTTAGGTGGACAAGTTGATCATGGGAAGTTAGTGGATTAAAGAACTGAGAGATTAGAATGTTTGAGGCAGAATCAATATGTAGATTAAAATTCCCCTGTATGAGAGTAGAAGTTGGGATTAGAAGGAGGAAGGAAGGGAAATGATTTTTAGATTTGTGAACAAGTTACCAAAAGTTTTTTTTTTATTTATTTCTATTCGCTAATTCCATGTAAAAATTAACAATCATTTAAAAATTGAGTTGCAAATTGTCCCTCTGCTGCCCTTTCCCTCTTCTTCAGAAGGCAAATAATTTGATATTGATTATATATAATGAAGCCATATAAAACATATTTTCAAGAGGTGGAGCCAAGATAGAAGGATAGAGAAATACAGTCAAGCTTTCTCAAATTCCCCTCCAATTCTAAAATAATTTTCACCAGGGTGGTGATTCAATAGACTTGAAATACAAGGCAGACAAAGCAAGGCAAGATTTGCAAGAAGGTCACACAGCTCAAGCCATGCTTTAGGAAGTCAGCAGTGGGACTTGAAAGTTGATGAATTGACCGAAACCACTTCCAGAATTATCAGCATACAGACAGTGGTAGGGGAGGTATCAGACTACTTTTTGGAAAGAGATTGAAAAAGAAGCTAGATTTTGGTTTTTCTTCAATTGTTCATCTATAATTCTGGGTTGAAGCCTAAGGATCAAAAGGAGTAATAAAAAATACAGTTTGCAGGAGAGCATAGTTTCATGGCAGAGAGGAGTGCTTGTGGTTGCTCATAAAAGAGTACGGATTTTGGTCTCAATTCCAAGTCAGAGTAGAACACTAAAAATTGTAGAAAAAGAAGAGTATGTGTGGGGGGTAAGGTGTAGGTGGGATGAGGTGGGACATTAAAAGTGTTAAGAAGAATAACCAGGAAAGAGTTCCTTAAAAAAGTGAAATGAAAAAAAGGTACAAAAATTCACTGAAGTAAAGAACCCTAATAGAATTTGTGATTAAATTTTTTTTAATTTTATTTTTTTAATTTTATTTGCATAACATATGTGTGGGTAATTCTTCAACAATAACCCTTACATAGCTTTCCGTTACAATTTTTCCCCCAACTCCCCACCCCTCCCCTAGATGGCAGGATATCCACTACATGTTAATTATGTTAAAATA
>JAJPUD010013630.1:0-11216 GCA_023553655.1 Myrmecobius fasciatus
GGGGGGAAAAATTTGTAACAGAAAGCTATGTAAGGGTTATTGTTGAAGAATTACCCACACATATGTTATGCAAATAAAATTAAATTAAAAAAGAATAATCTTTATAGTTATAGAAGACATTTTAAAAATACATTATTTATGTTAGTATACATTTCAAATTCAATTTTGAATTACAAATTCTCTCTCTCCCTCTCATGCCTTCTCCCACTCATTGAGAAGACAAGCTATGTGATAACAATTATACATATAACACATTCCCATATTAATCATTTATTAAAAAAAGAAAAAATATATATATATACTTGAATTTGTAGTCAAAGTTCATCAATTTTATATCTGGAGGTGGATATGATTTTTTTCATCATAACTCCCTTTAAATTATTTTGGATTGCTGTATTTGTCAGAGTAGACAAATCTTTCACAATTAATCATCATTGCAACATTGTTAAAATTCTGCACAATGATATTTTAATTCTTTACACTTCACTTTGCTTCAATTCCTATAGGACTTACCACATTTTCCCCTTCATTTGGTTTTGTTTGGTGAAACTACTTCCCCATCATCATCTCTTATAACACAATAGTATTTTATCACAATTTTATGCCACAACTTATTTAGCTATTTACCAATTGATAAGCATCAAATCAAATTCCAATTCTTTACAATCACAATACACAAATCATTTTTGTGTATAGAGATCATTTTTCTTTTTCTTTGATCTCTTGAGATAAAGACCTATTAGTGGTATTGTTGGATTAAACAGTATACGGATTTTATCACCCTCTGAGCATATTTTCATTTTTTTTCTCCAGAATGGCTGGAATGTCTCACTATCCTATCACCAGTTTATTAATGCAATCATTTTTGACCATTCCTTCTAGCATTTGTTATTTCTGATAATTGTGAGGTGGTATCTCAGAATTATTTTAATGTGAATTTATCTAAGTATTACTGATTTAGAGCATTTTATAGTATATTTTACTATATTTATGCTATTTATAATATAGTATATATGGTATATTTTAAATAACTGATTTATTTTTCTAAAAATTACCTGTTTATATTTTTGCCATTTTTTCAATAGTGTAATGACTCATTTAGAAAATAAATTTAACACAATTATATATCTGAGAAATGAGAACTTTATTAAAGAAATTCCCTGTATTGTTTTTACTATCATTTCATTGTCCAAGTTCCCTTTTAGCAGTTTAGTTTCCCTGATTACCTCCTTTAATTAGGTCTCTTTTTGCTCTTTTTGTGTTTAAAGTCGTGATTCCTACCCCGTCTTTTTTTGTAATCAGAGAAAACATTTTAGATAATGATTTAGTCTATAGATTGACTCTATGTCTTTCTGCTTTAAGTGTGTCTCTTGTATACAACATACTGTTGGATTGTGATTTCTAATCTATTCTGATTATATGCTTTCATTTTATGAGTCCATCCCATTCATAACCACAAGTATGGTTACTCATTATATAATTCCCTCTTTCATATTGTTTTCTGTTTCTTCTTTTCTCTCTTTTTTATCCTTTCTTTCCTCAAAACTTATATTTCTTCTTGGTATTTCCTCCATTAATCCATCATTTGTTTTCATTTCCTTCTTTCTCTAACCCCTGCTCCTCCTTTTCCCCTTTATGGAGTAAAATAGAATTCTTTATACAAGTCAGTGTATGTATATACTTCTCACTTTGAACTAATTCCAGTGAAAGTGAGGTTCAAGCCTTTACCCTTATAACCTGTTTCCTACTGCACTGTAAAAATTCTCTCTTATGTGCCTTATGGACCTCTTGAAAGTTTTCCCATTATACCTCTCTCTTCTCCTAGTGCCCTTCTCTATTTTACCCCTTCATTTTTTGAGATAATTTCTACATTATCTACATATACCCTGCTCTCTATGTAAATTTCTTTTAACTGCTATAATAATAATGTTCTTAAAAGTTACATGAATCACCACCCCATATAGGGTTATCCTTATATGTTTATATCCCTATTGACAGCTTAATCCCATTGAGCCCCTTATGATTTCTCTTTCTTATTTATATTTTTATGCTTCTTTTCAGTTTTGTGCTTGAAAGTCAAATTTTCTATGTAGTGCTGGTATTTTCATCAGGGATGTTAGAAAGTGCTCTATTTCATTAAATATTGATTTCTCTCTGAAAGCTACATTCAGTTGGCTGGGCAAATTATTCTTAGTTGTAATACTAGTTCCTTTGCATTATGAAAAATCGTATTCCAATCCCTTCACTTATTTAACATGAAATCTCCTAGATACAGAGTGATCCTACTTGCGATTTTATATCTGTAATATTTATTTCTGGCTCCTTGAAACAATGTTCTCCTTGGCCTGTGTCATTTAAGATTTAGTACTTTACTATTGCTAGGAGTTTTCATTTTGAATTTCTTTCAGGAAAATTGGTAGATTCTTTTAATTTCTATTTTTTCCCTTAGGATCTAAGACATCAGGGAATTTTATTTGGTATTTGTTGAAATATAATATCTAGGTTCTTTCTTTCATTCTTAAATTGTCTCTCTTTAATCTTTTCCAGCTGAGTAGTGCCTTTATTTTGTTTGTTTCTTTTTTTTTAATTTACATGATCTCAGAGCACTTAAGTTGATCTCAGCTTTTTTGGTTATATTTTAATTTTTTAGAAAAAAGCCAATAAAAAATTCTTGTAGGGATGCTATATACATTGATGTATTTAACTTAAAAACATCTTTAAAAATTAATTTACATGTCAACCAAAGGACAACTAATAGACATATTCTTATTGTGTAACGTCTGGCACCTATTATTAATTAATTTTGTAGAACATGTGAAATTAAAATAACATCTGAGAAATATATCATTACAAGTGGCCAATCAACTAGTGAAAATAAAGGAAATCCTATGGAGATCAAGATGTCCTTGGATATCTAGGAAAAGTCAAGAGATATATTAAAAAAATGACCCTGGAATTTTACATGATTCCCTCTCTCTTTGGAATATTTGAAAATAAAAAATATAAGAGTCACGCTGAATGAGATAGCATGGAAATTTGGAAGTATTGCAATTTGCATCCTTTGTAAAAAATAGATAGCATTTAGATCACATATCTCTACAAATTTGGAGGTACTGGGAAAATAAAACAATCAAATAAAGTTAAGCCTATTAATTATAATGCATAGGACAGTAATCAAGTATGGTGAAGGCAGATCTCTTCAATTTTTATTTCTGAGATGTTGTTTTTTTTTTCTGGGAAAGAAATGCTATTTTGACTAAAAAGCACAGAATAAAACATCTTCAGTAGGGAATTGAAACTCAAGATAATTAGGGAGTTAAGAAAACAAATCACTTACAAAGAAAAGCAAAGCAAAAGAAAATATCTATATAAGTTGCCAGTCCCAGATGAAATATAATTCATAATACAGAAATGCATAGTAGATTTGATTTTTGAGTCAATACCAGTGATCTTTGAAATATTAAGAAATAAGGAGGAACAGCACAAAATTCAGGAAGGGCAACGTTCTTAATTTTCTAAAAAAAATGGAAGTGGTATCTATGATTTATTGAGCATTGAGTTTGAAACAAATTCCTAAGAAAATTCTAAGATATATTTCTTCCCTCCCACATATATTAAATGAGGTTTTGGAGGTAGAAATCTTCTGAAATTCCTCCTAATTCAGCATCTATGATTTTATGAGTCTATAACCAAAAGAAAAAACAACTTAAAATATTATATTAAGTAGTTATTCATTTTTTCTTGTGATTGAATTGTTGTAAGGAACTCCTTAATAGCCAATTCCTTCCACCAAGTAAAGTTCAATAATTTCTCTTCAACTTATGGTCTTTAAGCAGTAAATAAAGAACTGAGAAGTTAAATGACTGGTCCAGGGTGATATAACAATATGTCATAGGTACAATTTCATTCTGTTTCTTTTTTTCTCAGTCAGTCATCTCTCATATCATCTTGCATCTTAGAAACACTTAGAAATGGAAGCTGTAATTACAAAGGGGCAGAACAATTAACAATATATACTTTTGCTCCATATATATTTTATCTCAATAACTGCAAAGCATTTATAAATTCTCTCACTGAGTTCTTATGAAAAAAAATAGAGAAATATTGGTAGAATGCTGGTAATAGGAAGATCCCATACAAATTATGTCAATCATAGCATGAGGGAATAGCTCTGCCAACTTGGACAGTATGTCTGAAAGAGGAATGGTCCAAGAGATAATCAGATGTCACAAGATTTAAGGAGAGGGAACATGAGAAAAGAATTTCTTTAAGAGAAATGAAAGAAAGATACTGTAAAGATATGCAAAAGGACCCTAGAGGCTGCAGCACAAGGTTATCTTGGCCTCTGCCACTTTCAGAGAAACTCTCCAAAGAATATTACACTTCCAACAGGGACCTAGTTCCATTTATATGAGTGTTAGAACATCAGCTATGCTTGCCTTTAGCTCAAATAATGAAAGCTTTTCTCCCCTCCCCTGCTATTGTTAGACATTTGGACTAAAAGGTTGATTTCTATCTCTTTCAACATCTTAAATGTATTTACCTCTTCTCAGAATAACATGGTTAAATGGATCAAAAAGCATACATAAAAGATCCCAATTACACCAAATATGAATGTAATTGTTTGGAGATTTTTTTGCTTCCTTTTTCCCCTATCTTACAAGTCTATAAACTCCTTGAATATTAATGGATGTCAGGTTAAGAAGTCCTGATCTTAGAATTGGTAATAAGAAAATCCCAAATAGAATTTGGAACTGAGTTCTAAACCAAACATGTCTGCAAACCAAACCTGCCTCTTACTATTGTTGCCATCACAGCCAAATCACTTAAAATTTAAAACTCAATGCACATCATCAATAAAATGGGAAATCTACCATAATTAAGGCACAGAATGCCATGAGCCTCTAAAAGATATAATGATCATAAATTATTTTACAAAATTTCAAGTACCATATAAATACTATACATTGTTGTAGTTGTTGCTAATTTTTATGTGGTCAAATCTAAATAGTATGTCTCTTCTCACCAACTTTTTTCAAACTATAGCTGCAACCTATATTTTCATCAGGGTAGGGAATTCCCAGTGCACAGAGAAGTTCTCCATGATTTCTTGCTTTTAAGAGTCTTCTGTGCCACTGAGAAGGTTAGATGTCAGAATCATTAGTGGTTTAACACAAACCTTGATAGAGATTTCCTAGGGGACTCTGCCAGGGATGTGAGTTTAATTTATTTTATTCAACAATTTAAGCAATGATTTGAATGAAGGAGTACGTAGATGAAATAAAAGAGATTTGATAAATATCAGTGTAATCTAATGCTAAAATCATTTCTTTTGTTCCCCCACTATACTATAGAAACACATAAGAGATTTTATCAGAGTAGATGTTTTATGAGCCATTGTTTTTGGGAATATAGGATTTCCTAACATTAAATAATCTTAAGGAAAATGACTGTGGAAAACATTCTTTCATTTTATGGGAGAAATTTTTTATTTTTTTACTGTAAAACACTATTTTTTCAAATATGCCAATAATCCATAATCTTTCATAGATAAGGAGGAAAGTGAGGGATAGTGTAGCATTATTTTATTGTATGTCCATGTCATTGTCTCTCCTCATGTATACATTTTTCCATGAAATAAAATAGGTTTTTATTCTCATCATTAAGTATATTCTTTATTGGTTTATGTTGGTGTTTAATGTTCTGTATATACTACTCTCACTTAATGTTGAACCCCAAAATTCGATACACATCAAATGTACTCTAGTTTAGGGTAAACTTGTAAAATGACTGACTTCCAAGTAGAAATGATTTATATATTCATGCCTATGGATATCACACATGTGTTTAAATTTGTCTATACAAATATACACACACACAAATATATAGGCATATATACACATGTATCCTTTAGCATATATACATATATGTGTATATATACACATACACATATACAAACTTTATTTTTTTTTAATCTAGGAATAAGTAATTCTTATTTTCATTTTAAACTACTAATTGGAAAAGGAATAAACATCAACTTAGAACAGATTGAAAATTCTACACATTTTCCCTTACTAAAAAGAGGGGCAGAGGTATGTCTTTGTGGCTAGGTCTTTTTATATTGGTAGATTCATCAATTAGTACACCTTTAATTAGAAAAACTTAAGGTTTGACAGTGAGTCAAAACTTAAGAATATGACAAAATGTAAAAGTCCCTGTACTCAAGTAGATTACCATCTATAGGATGAGATAAAATTTGCACATAAACCTAAATATTAGGGATAGATAGATTGATAGATGGATAGATTGATAGATACATGTATAGAGATATCAATTTCTATCTATATGTCTATACTTAATTTGGGTTCAGATGAAGTAGTAGCTGGGGTGATAGGAAAGTCTTCATGTAGAATTGGATATCTGAGCTAAATCTTGAATGAATTGAAGAGGCAGAAGAAAGGAAATAGTATATGTCAGGAATGGAGGAGTGGGGCAATCTGTTCAGGGGTACAGAGATAGTATATTGAGCATCCTCTGTGAAGAACAAAGAACCGTTTCATTGTAATACAGTGCTTGTGAAAGTATGGTAATATAAATCTGAAAATGATAATTCCTCACATAGACCAACCTGAAAATTAACCATTTTATGTTAATTTCCTTTTTGAAGCAATTTATTGATATTTATATTCTTTGAGATTTAAATGTTTCTATTGCCAATCTATAAAATAACTTGATTTAACTTTACGTATGATTCAGTATATTACACTTAAATCAAAAGACCAAATTGTAAAACAAATATCTTTTGTATTGTAGAAATGATAAGCATTCTATAAATTGAGTTAATCCAAAAAATCTTTCAAAAAATGCCTGTGAGAAATTGAAGTAACTTTTGTTAGATTAGTGCTCTTTGGTTACTAAAGAAAATGCATCATTTTCAAGTAGTTATTGTTTTTCCCCCTCAGGAACAACTCTTAAGACAAAAGAACTAATCTGAGCTTGTCCTTAAGTAATCTCTATAGTTTTTTTTTTTTTTTTTTGACCTTTTAGTAGACAAAGTTTTCAGGGAAAAGATCATGCTGATAAATTTTTAAAAGTCAAAAGGAAATCATAAGGCTCTTTTTAAGAAAGGAAAAGGCCAAAACATTTAAAATTTCACAACAGCAGGTACTGTTTTTTTTTTCCTTCACATTAAAGAAACTGATCTGAAAATGGCAGCTCTAGATGGAAATCATTTAAAGTACATGCCAGTTGAAGAAATTAATTCAAAGTCTTATTTAGTGCTAGTTCACAGAACAACATGTCTCCATTTTGATTAGAATTTAAATTTGTAAGTACTAAATAGGGTGCTTTGGAACATCATCAGATCATATCCAGATGGGACCTTGCTTGCCTTCTAGTCCAATTCATGCTGTTGCTGTTGTTGCATCCAATAGATTATATATAATTCTTTATGAATCCATTTGGGATTTTCTTGGCAAAGATATGGGAGTGATTTGCCATTTCTTTCTCCAGTTCATTTTACATATGAGGATACTGAGGCACACAGGGTTAAGTGACTTGCCCAGGGCCATATAGATACTGACTGAGGCTAACTTTGAACTCAGGAAGATGAATTTTCCTGAATTTACTTCCAGCATTTTATCTACTACACCATTTATGTGCCCAGTCCAACCCATATATGCATTCAAGAAAATGAATTTTCAGCTTTCTATAGGGCAACTGACAAACAGCAGCCATTTTCTATTTGAAGAACTCTAATATAAAGTGAAGCCATCTACCTACTGATAAAAGTCATTACATTGTTTATTAGCTTTAATAGTTAGGGAGATTTTCCTTACATCAAAACTAAATTTGGACTATACTAGTAGGGAATCTCAAACTCTCCCAGAACTAGATAAATCAAACCACAAAATAAGTAAGAAAGAAATTAAGGAAGTAAACAAAATGTTAGAAAAGTTAGGTATGATAGATCTTTGGAGAAAATTGAATAGAGACAGAAAGGAGTTTACTTTTTTCTCAGCAGTTCATGGGACATATACAAAAATTGAACATATTTTAGGGCATAAAAACCTGAAAATCATATACAGAAAGGCAGACTTAATACATGCATTTTCTTCAGATGATGATGCAATAAAAATCACATGCAATATAAAGCCAGGAGAAAATAAACCAAAAGTTAATTGGAAATTATTTAATGAATGGGTTAAACAGCAAATCATAGACACAATCAATTATCTCATCCAGGAGAATTTCAATAATGAGACAATACACCAAAATTTGTGGAATACAGTCAAAGTGGTTATAAGGGGTATTTTCATATCTCTAGATGCTTATTTGCATAAAATAGAGAAAGAGAAGATCAATGAATTGGGCTTACAACTAAAAAAGCTAGAAAAAGAACAAATTAAAAACCCTCAATTAAATACCAAATTAAAAAATATGAAAATATAAGGGGAGATTAATAAAATTGAAAATAAGAAAACTATTGAATTAATAAATAAAACTAAGAGTTGCTTTCATAAAAAAAACAATAAAATAGGTGAGGCTTAAGTTCATTTAAGTAGAAAAATGAAAGAAGAAAATCAAATTGTTAGTCTCAAAAATGAAAAGAGAGAACTTTCCACAAATGAAGAGGAGATTAAAGCAATAATTAGGAGTTACTTTGCCCAACTTTATGCCAATAAATTGATAATCTAAATGAAATAGAGGAATATCTACAAAAATATATAGATTGCCCAGGTTAACAGTAGAGGAAATAAATTATTTAAATAGCCCCATTTTAGAAAAAGAAATAAAACAAGCTATTAATCCACTCCCTAAGAAAAAATATCCAGGGTCAGATGGATTTGTATGTGGATTTTACCAAACCCAATGTGTACTAAAAGTAACTAATTCTTCCAGTCTTAATTCTATTATTTCCATTTTGTGTTAGAGACAAACTTTGAGGAAAATATTTAAGCTTTGCTTAATTTTTCTTTTTTTTTTAATTTTCTCAGGTGGGGTTGTTGGCTTTTTATGTTGAGTGTCAAGAATAGTTTAGAACAGGAACATGAAAGTTTTCAATGCATGTAAAGCTGTTTGATCCAAAGCCAAATCTGATCATATCTTTCCTGGCCTGTGCTTGGCAAACTCCTAGCCCAGTTTTGAATCTCGAAGATACAAGTGAGGGCTAGCAAGTAATTGTAATTTGAATTCAGCTCTGGTTAACTTTAACTGAATAAATGGCTCAGTGGTTTCAGAATGAAAACAACACTATATGTTCTCCTTTGGACTACACTCCTTGTCCTGGGTAATCAGAAACAGGAGTAGGATTTGGGTCTTAGACTTTCCTTCAGGGTCAGAACTAATATTGATATTTCTCTTTTTTTTAAGGTTGATGATATTACAGAATGATATCTTGACTTGTGAGTGAGTTAGATTTAAGTGTGGCACAAAATCATCGGCCTCATTCTCTCTTCCAGAGTCATCAAAATCCAGTGTCCATTGGAACAAATAATCCTCATCCAATCATTCTTCCAGGGAAAGTTTCCACCCACTCAAGGTAGCTCCTCCCACACTAACTCATCAATGGGCTTAAAGCCCATTGATTATCCTGAAATTCCATCTGCCACAATGCCTTACCAGGGTGAAGCCACTCTACTTGCTACATGTTCTTGGAGGCACAGGTGAGCGTGCCAGGTAGATACCAAAGAAAGATGAGCAAACCTGGAAAATCTTCTGCAAACCTTCACACAAGAGTTGCTAATTCTCCCTGAATATTACATACCGCTGTAGTTAGAACTATACAGCTACTAACTACTTTTCTTGTTCTTTGTCAAGAACAAAGT
Organism: Myrmecobius fasciatus; assembly: GCA_023553655.1. Taxonomy (NCBI): domain Eukaryota; kingdom Metazoa; phylum Chordata; class Mammalia; order Dasyuromorphia; family Myrmecobiidae; genus Myrmecobius; species Myrmecobius fasciatus. The sequence continues at coordinate 9,828 of JAJPUD010013630.1, forward strand.
TCATCTTTTCTCATTCTGCTTCACTGCCTTGGGACTTCTTGGACTGACTTCTCCAACCTGACCCAGGTAGCTCATTATTGAGCTTAACCTTTCACTCTGTAAGATCTCATTACCTGGCTAAGATCTCATCATTCTTAGTACCCCATCAGTATCCTCTACCTCTTATTTGGAAGTTAACTCCAAACTTTAATTTGAGAAAGTACTTCATTAATTTAGTCATCTTATTTCACATATGGGTGTACTTCTGTAAGACTTTTCCAAATGACATTTTCACCATTTCCTCAAATTATAAATTTATATGTATCACTATATGTATATATGCACTTGTAAATGGTATATTCACATAGGTTTGGAGAACATCTTACTCCACTGACTTATATTGAGCTTACAGGCCATTAACTTTATCAAATCTCTTTTTTCCTTCTTCTAATTCTCAAAATCTTCTTGTCTATGAGATATTTTCTCTGTTAATATGAAAATAAAGGAATATTATTTGTCATCATTATATTTAAATATTTTGATCATTACTTTCTCTTAATAGTCATCATGAAAAATCTTGTGTATAATGAAAGCTAAAAAAAAGTTAGATTTAAAGAAAAAAATTATTATTCATTTCTGTTTTCAAATTGCCAATTTTTATGAAAATAATTACAGAAAGATAATTACAAAAATATATACAGATTTGAATAAAAAAGATATGGTTATGTATTTTCCTCTTATTCTTACATCTGAATTTTTTCTTAGGCAGAATTTTTTCTACCTAATTTCATACACTCTCAAAGATCTTTTTGCTATAAAAAGACCCTTTGAGTTTGAAAAATCAACTTAGTAACTTTTAATAAATTCTTGATATCCTGAATGGAGATAGAATATCAACAATTCTCATTGTATTGTTTTAAGATGAAAGAATGTGGGGGGAGGAAGAGATAATGACAGAGAAAAATAAGTCTTGCTGTTTAATTATGCATAGTTTTCCAATTCAAGAGGGAAAACAGCACGATCTGTTACTAATTTCCAATTTATGGTGAATATATTTTATGGTGCTCTAAAATATATTCACCTATATTCACTTACATAAATGCAGCTACTTATGTATTTATGCCTTTCTTCTCTCTTTCAGTCAGGTAAATATAAGTTCATTGAGAGCTGGGATGGTTGTATTTTTGTCTCTGTGTGTGGAGCATTTATTATAATGTCGAATATTTTTTAAAGATGGGATCTGTGTTTTAAATGTTGTAGAAAATATTGAAAAAGAAACTCCTTATTCCAATTTATTTGGATAGACTGCAAACCAGAGTAACTATGGCAATGAGAGGATGAAGATTATATCTTTACAGTCACAGTATATATATATATATATATATATATATATATATATATATATATATA